>APFE030932917.1:83460-101969 GCA_000404065.3 Pinus taeda | reverse complement strand
TTTGTGTTGGGGGCCTGTTGGGCATCAAATCCCCCCACAGCATGTTTTGGGGCTTAAAGCCGAAGTTTTGGTCAAATGTATTGTAAGACTCCGTGAATTGTGGGTGCGGAGCGTGAAGTATAGGTTCAGTCATAGGGTTGTCTACCCTAAGTTTTGTAATGTAAGGTAATGTCATGTCGGCATACCAATGGTCCGTGGACCATGGGATTGTATAAGTAGAGTGAGGCTCTGAGTTGTAAAGAGTGAATTTTGAGATAGATGAATACGAATGGTTCAATCATAAAGTAAGATTCTAAGTGTATTGGGTCATAGTAGTAGGAAGAGGCTCTGTAGCTGAGTGCATAGAGGCCTAGTAAAGTCTGCAGATGAGTGCACAGACCCTTAGAGTTGAGTGCATAGGGCAAAGTTGAGTCCATAACCCAAGAAGAAGAGTAATAAAGAGAATTTTGATTCTAAATACTATGCATCTGGTTTTGTATGATTTTCTATGCATTTATATTGTTTTGTTTATCGCGTGCACTTATATGAATGTTGGATATATTGTTAATTACCACTAGACTTACACAGATAAGTTAGGTAATCAGATAATAACAGGTTAATAGTAAGGGACTTGGGTAATAATATGGATTACACCCTGGGTAGGGTTGTGCGAAGGCAGCATCACAGGTTGCGAGGGACTAATAGATGTGCATAACGATGTGCACAGACCACCAGAGCTCATTAGACATCCCCAGGGTGCAGAGACCTGGTTCTAGCACCCTACCATACTACTTTGGGTGAGACCTCAATCTGCGCTCTGCGGACTATTTCCGAAAGGGCTAGTAGTATCGGGATTTGTTTGGCTAAATCACCTTTGAACTTGGGTCAGGCCCATACAAGCCAAAAACAACCCCAGAGGCAAATGAGCCATGCACTCAAGGAAATTATGAAATAGGAACTTCAAAAACTACTTGATACCATATTCATCTACCCCTTTTAGATAGTCGATGGACCTTTCCCCTTGTATTAGTCCTGAAATATGAAAATAAATGAGGGATGTGTGTACATTACCAAGAACTTAACAAAGCCACCATTAAATATTACTTGCCCTTGTGTTCATAGATAAGATATTGGATACCTTAGCTCATAAAAAGTACTTTTCCTTCCTTAATGGCTTCGACGGCTATAACCAAACACGAATCACACCTAAGGATTAAGATAAAACTGCCTTTACCTACCCTTGGGGAACATTCACTTATAAGGTGATTCCCTTAAGGGTAACACTCCTACTACTTTTAACTAGGAATTATTTGCTATTTTCGTTGATCTTGAGTGTGTCAAAGTATGTACAGATGATTTTTTTATATATGGTAACTATTTTCAAGAAGCCCTCAAGAATTTGGAAAAAGTGTTGGTATGATGTCAGGAGGTTAATCTTGCTTGAAGTAATGTGAAATGTCAAATTATGTTTAATCCTCTGGTATGCCTAGAAAAACTCATCCTTCCTGACACACATGCGAGTTCTCAAAACGAGAGACAAATCACATGTGTGAGGCCAAGTAGCTAGAGAGAGAAGATGTTGGTTTGCTTGACTAAATTTGTCCATCTTGTCTTTAAATTCTTCTTCATTCGTACAAATAGAGGATATCTTGTCTTGTGTGAGATCCAAATGGTGCCAAGAGGAGAGAGTTGAGTGACTTTATATAGTAATCCTAGGAGGTTGAATAGGTGTGGCTAGGGGTAGGCCGACTTGACTTCCTTGGAGCCAAAAATCCAATTTTTTTCTCTTTTTAAACTGACATGAACAAAATGTCTTATATATATTTATTATCACATCTATTTGAAGGGATAACATATTAAGTATGAAGATTGATCATAGCTACACAATTCAAAATAATCATCATGGTCAAGTACTTTAAGATGTTTAAGAGATGGTTTATTACCAATACATACCTAATGTGAAGTCTTTACATCTGTGTTGATGTAGGTGATTGATTTACTCAGTAACATGCAACGTCCATTGCCTATGTCCAAAATTTATGTCTTAATGTGGAACCACTAAGTATGCTCCTTATTTTTTCCTTTGACATCCTATTCATCTTTTCTGCAACTCCATTTTGTTGGGTTGTTTATGGATTAGTCTTTTGCTTTTCTATGCCACACTTCTTACATAATTCCCTATATTCATTCTCACATAATTTTCCTCCATAATTCATTCTTAGCACCTTAATTTTCTTCTTTGTCTAATTTTCTATAAGAGCTTTAAACTCTTTAAATTTGTCAAAGACATTAGATTTATTCCTAAGAAAATAAATCTATGTATTCCTTGAGAATTCATAAATAAATAAGCCATAGTACATAGACTTACCGAGTGATAGAATCAACACAGGTCGAAACACATCACTATGAATCCATTGTATTATTCCCTTTCCCCACATAACAAAAATGGATAATCTGATTTAGATTGGATCATTATATTTTTTATCATCCATATCAATGCTATCAGAGTGGAAAAAGTGGATGAATCAATTCACAGGAACATGTTTACCTACAGGACCTAGTTTGGAAAATTGGGGTTTGAACTCTTCTAGGAGAATTTTGAGGCATCAAACAACATTTTTTAGGGTTAAAACTTTGGTGCTTTACCACTGCACCTTTTTAGCACATTCCACACTAAAGACCTTTCCAGTTATGCAAGAATTATGTCAACTATATTCTATATGCAAAAGTTAGGCCACTTAAAATTCGACCTTCCTGTTTTCACTATCAAAATTCAAGAGGATGCCACGTCATCCCCCATTATTTATGGAAAAGGGGCTAACCAGATGATTATGATGAATAAGACTCTAGAAGAGTCCATATTGTAACTCTGGTTAAGATTTGAGGTAGTCAATCCTAACCACTAGAACGTTATCAGGTTGTATTATAATGATGCTACTAGAGGAAAAGGGGTTCCATTATTCTAAGTGCATTTGTTCCATAGATGAGAAAAAGTAACCAATAGGGATAGGAGATAGAGAAAACACAAAGGATTTGTGAACTTTAGTAGCCCACGATACATAAGCCATACTTCTTTTTACTCACGGCTGTTTTCTATTCAGAGAAGGAGAGCAAAGTGGCCTCGCCTTCTAGCAGGGTTTTCTCCTAAAAAGGTTTCCTAGGTCATATCTTATGTAAAATTGTGGTCTGTGAGTTTTTATTTCATTGTTCTTTTATTTTTTCATAATTTTAATTCACATGCATACTCAATTACCAATAATCTACAAATCTACAAATCTAAGGTGAAATAAAAACCTATTAGTGTAGATTTCAAATATTTCAAATATAGTTTTATTAGATATGTTATCACAATTTGTCTATTGGAATATCCACAGAAGTTTACACATAAATATCTTACCTAATTTTTCTTCCCATATAAGTAATTCTTCTATAAATTAAAATCTAAAATTTAATTTGGCATACCTTCAACCATACCTTTACCATGCAGTACTTGAAGGTCCTTCTCTTCGATATGTCTTATTCTTTGAGGCCACACCATATTCTTCTCTCTAGAGATTGTAGGATTTTTCCCTTCTTTAACAATCTCAAGAAAAATGGAACTATCACACCCGCTACTAATAGTGCCTCCCAACATCTTATACAAAGTTTCAATGTGTACTCCCCTCAGCAATACCCATTGCTCCTTGAAGCATCCTATAGGTTTCCTTTCCAAAAACTATTTTACAAGTGCATTGCTCATCTTACTTATAGAATTCAAATTTCTATCCAATTGTAGGATGTGCAAAATAGTGAGGAGTGTTATAATCCTTCCATGTATGAGCTTCAACTTCAATTTTCCTCATCCTATCAAACCATGGGGGGTGTCTAAATCTAGAGTTGGCAGGTTGTGAAATGTAGAACAAAAGAATAGGGGGAGATGTTGGCTTGTAGGGAATGACCCAGGTTCAGAGGTGATTTAGCCCAGCAAAGCCCGGTACTACTAGCCCTTTCGGCAACAGTCCGCGGAGCGCGGACTAAGGTCTCACCTAAAGTATTATGGGAGGGTGCTAGAACCAAGTTTCCACACCCTGGGGATGTCTAATGGGCTTCTGAAGGTTCGCGGTCTGACCCAGCGTTACGCACACTTGATATTCCTTTGCAACCCGTGCTACTATTTCCGTGTAGCCCTACTCGAGGCATGATCCGTATATTATCCAAGTTCCTTCCTAATTAACTGATTTCTTAACTTGTGTGTGTAAGATTTGTGGTTATTACAACATATTTAGTAATCATATTAGTGTGCATGATACATAAACTAATATAAACATAAAGAGTATAATGCACAACAAATACACAGAAATAAGAATCAACTTGCTCTTTATTAATCTTCAATCCTGATTACAGACTCGACACCACCCTATGCACTCAGTTGCAAGGGTCTGCGCACTCAGCTACGGACTCTACTAGGCCTCTGCGCACTCAGCTACATACCCTCTTCCTACTACTACGATCCAATACACTTAGAATCCTACTCTAAGCTCGAACCACTCCTTCGCTACTCACTCTATCCTCCACTATCTTTACAACTTAGAGCCTCGCTCTATTTATACAATCCCATGGTCTGCAGACCATGGGTAGGCCGACATGACTTTACATTACATTACATTGCTTTAGGGTGGACAACCCTATGACTTAAACTCTACCTCAAGCTTCGTGCCTGCAATTCGCAGAGTCTTACAAAACTTTTGACCAAAACTTGGGCTTTGAGCCCTAAAACTTGTTGTGGGGGGATTCCATGCCCAACAGCCCCCAACACAATCACCGTGACTTGTCCCGAGTCACTTTTCTAGCGCTGCAATCTTGGCACAGAGCCCTGATCAAGGTGGATCTTCAAACACAATGACATGGGAAAAGCTCAAAATTCAAAGTGGCAGAAAGGAAATTATCTTGACATCAGATTGAAGTTCTCATTGTCTTGATTCCAATGGTGTGAATGACACTCCAATCCAAGTTTGAATGAAGGAGATAGAAGCAGTCAAAGTTCTGGGTTGACTTGCAGGAAACAGAGGAAAATGAAAGTCCAAGGATGCTCCTAGAAATAGTCATGTTGCGTAGATATTTTCATTCTAAATCTACTGCAACTTGAATGGGCTAAAATGGACTTCGAATGATGAAGTTATCGTGAAAAGAACTTGCCTTTATTCCTTTGAAACAGGAGGCATTTCCTCTAAAAATGGGCTTAAAAGCCTTATAAAGGAAAATCGCAATCAGAGAGGTTCAAAGGGAAAACTTAAGGTAGGTGGACAAAACCCCCGATCAGCGATCTCTGACTAATCGCAATTAGGGGCAGGCGACATGCGACATCGGGACTAGGCGACATGCGATATGCGATAAGCAATGGAGCGATCGTCGATATCGGCATCGGTGATCGGTGTCGGTGTATGCCATATGGAAGAACCCCGGGTCATTGTATATGCGATATGCTGATGCGATATTCCGAAAATGATTGCGATATGCCAATAGCGATGTGCAATCTCAGTCATTGAATCGGAAAACAGATCAACAATCAGGATCATATCGGTGATTAGTGAGATCGGTGGATCAGTCTATCAGTGATCGGCACAGTCAAAGGAAAGACCCCAAGGCCATTGCGATTTGCAATAAGCGTGGACCCAATAGGAGAATAGGGTTGATTTAATGAAATTTGAGTTCTAGCTTAAAACTTTTCAGTCAGGTTTTTCAGTGTTTTCTGTATATTATTGTTTGGAACTAAAAAAGGCTATTTCAGGCTTTTGTTGTGCCCACCGATACTTCCATTCAAAGGGCTTCTATTATAAACAAACAGACTCCCGATTTAAGTGGCCTTGTAAGAAATAAATGTTATAAATCTGATGCACAAAGAAAAGTGTGGGGAGAGAGTAATTTGCACACAATTCGAGGCAGGAGCAGTGCAGGAGGGGCAAAAGCTCATTTTGTCAAAATTTGACAAATTTTATATGGTTTCAGCCCTTCTCGACGCCACGAATGCAATGGCACTATCCATTCCTCCATCTGAGTTCTGCATTTTTCAGTCTTCTTCCATAATGGAGGTATAAGACTCCTTTTTGTAACTGAAGATTGTATTCTCCTTTTTTCATGCCATTTAATGAATGAAGGCCTCCCCATTGATCGAGGAGCGCTCAGAGACATAGTTCAAGTTGGATGAACTCCATTATCAAGTCTTGTTGTCTTCTTCTCATGATTTATGTGTTTCTTCTTCTTCTCTCATGTGCACATTATATTTCTATGGTAGCTGCAATTTCTACATGCAATTCTTTAATACATCTATAAGCAAAAGATTCCTAGATCAAGTGGTATCAGAGCAGGTCTTTTTAGATGTGAATTGCATGTTTGTATGCTAGCAAGAAATAGGCTCCGAAGAGGTGAAGGGGAACTAGAGCCTTTCGATCTCAAAGTGGGGCGTGCACATCGAAGGAGAAACATGGCAGATGAAGAGGCTTGTCTTGAAGAGGAGCGCAATTTCAACAAAACCTTCTATTCAATGGTAGAGAATGTCAGCTAGTTGCTTTCAAGGATGGAGAAAGCAGAAGAGAGAAAACTAGAAGAACAAGGTTCAACACATAGAAATGGTGGAGAAGAACCCCCTCCTTCTCCTTCCATGAGTGAAATTTCTTCTTCCTCTCACCACCATAATCATAGAAATTCAACGGATGCATCTAAGAAACATTTCTTTAAATTAGATGTCAAATTTGATCTCCCCATGTTTAATGGTGAATGTAATGGAGAAAACCTTAATAATTGGATGAGGCAGATTGAGATCTACTGCAGGATTCAATAGATCGTGGAGGATGAGGCAAAGATTCAGCTAGCCTCTCTAAGGCTGAGCAGCACCACTCTCATCTGGTGGGAGAACAAATTGCAAAGTAGTAAGAATGTGATTAGCCCTTTTTCCTCATGGCCTGATTTCACTTCTGCGTTAAAGGAACAATTTTATCCCTTGGGTTACAAGCAAAACGCATTAATGAATTGGCAGTATTTAAGGCAAGGCAAAGGTCAGGATGTTCAAATTTTGACAAAGGAGTTTAGAAAGCAAGCACTTAATTTGGGTATTGCACTTGATACACCTGAAGTAGTAACTAAGTACATTAGATCATTACATAGTTACATTAGGCATTCATTATTGTTGTTTGAACCAACTAATATTGACTCCACCAGTGTGAAGGAAATTCATATTGAGAATAGGGGAAAAAATGAAAGAGATGATCATTCCAAGAAACCACCATTCAAACCTCTGAATGGCAAACCTAAAGCGAAATGGAAAGGAAAGGAGAAGAAGATGGCATCAACCAAGAAAGAAGAAGGAGAAAGGCCTTATTGCACTCACTGCAAAAAGGAAGGTCACGATGACGATCATTGTTGGAAAATGCATCCAGAAAAGAGACCAAAAGAGTATGGAGGAAAAGGCAAGCAAAAGACAGTGGAAATTGCACAGCAAGACCTTGGATCCAATTCAGGAGATGAAGCATTGATCACCATAATAGGAACAAAAGGTACTCATACACCTCATGATAATTCTAAATCGCATGAAGGCACTATTTCAGTAAATAAGTCTCTTCCTAATGAACGAAAGAGAATTGAACTATTTCATATTAGAGTTGTTGTAAATCATACTAAAGTGGAAAATCTATTTGATATTGGATCCCAAGAAAACTTAATTACAGAATCCTTGGTAAAGAAACATGTCTTAGAAACAAAACCACATCCAAAACCTTACCCGCTTGGATGGATACATGATAAAACAAATTGAAATGTAACTAAGCAGTGTAAAGTAAAGTTTGTGGATCACTTCTAAAGCTAGTGGATGAAGTAGAACTTGATGTGATACCATTGGATATCTGTGGCATGGTGTTAGGGAGTCCATATCTATATGATAGAAAGGCAATCTTCTTCTGTCATGAAAACAAATACCAAATCACAAAAGATGGGGTAGAATATATTGTAAGGGCTCATCAAACTAAAATCAATGCTAGCCTTGTAAGTGCAGGACAAATGAAAAGGTTGGTGAATTCCAGTAAGGGTTGCATGCTTATGGTTGTAAGGAGAAAGAGGCAGAATTAGCCGATGCTTTCCAGGGTTGTGATCAGGAACATAAAAAGGAATTATGTGAATTAATTTCTAACTATTATGAGATGTTTCAAGAACCGAAGGGATTACCTCCGAAGAGGGAAATCCAACATGAGATCCATTCGCAGCATGATGCTCCTTTACCAAATATTGGCATATACAAGATGTCGATCATTGAGATGGAGGAAATAAAAAAATAGGTGCAGGAATTGTTGGACCAAGGGGTCATCAGGCTGAGCACTTCTCCATGTGGCTCATCAATTATCTTATTTCCAAAGAAAGATGGAACATGGAGGATGTGCGTAGATTACCAAGCACTAAACAAAATCACGGCGAAAAATCGTTACCCTCTTCCACGCATTGATGACTTATTAGATCAGTTAAAGAATGCTATCTATTTCACCAAATTGGATTTGTGTAGTGGTTATCACAAGGTCCGAATTGCAAAGTAGGATGTGTGAAAAACCACCTTCAAGACCAAATAGGGGTTTTTCAAATGGATGGTGATGCCATTCGGACTTTGCAACGCTCCAACCACTTTCATGAGGGTCATGAATGATCTCTTTAGGCCTTTCATTGATGTATTTGTTCTTGTATATCTAGATGATATCCTTGTCTTTAGTAAAAGTTGGAATGAACATGTGTGTCATGTGAAGAAAGTGCTTGATGTATTGAAAAAAGAAAAACTCTATGTAAAATTGTCAAAGTGTGAGTTCGAGAAAACCTCTTTGGTTTACCTAGGTCATATTGTTGGTCATGGTCAGTTAAAAATTTATCCTTCTAAAGTTGAAGCAATTGTAAATTGGCCTAAGCCTACTAGTGTAACCGAGGTCCGCATCTTTTTAGGTGCAGTCAGTATTGGAGGAGATTTATTGCCAATTTCTCTGTTATTGCAGCATCTTTCCACGCATTAACAAGTGTGAAACAGGTCTTTCAAATCACTTAAAGCTGTATAAGCCACCATTTATTATGGACACCAAGGAGGTGGGAACAGTTCCTACAGTTGATGATTTTGCACCAAAGTATCTTGATGAGTTACCTGAAGACATCATCCTTGACAGAAGAACCAGGACTTCATAGTGAGGAGATGTGGAATACCTTCGAGTTGGTTTCGAGGGGATGCACCCTAGAAATGCAAAATGGTTGGATAAGGAAAGAGTGAGGGAACAATTCCCTCACTTGCCAATTGACAGATAAAGCTTTTGGCGGCCCAAAAGCTCCTCAATGGGGAGGATTGATCCAGGTGGATCCTCAGACACAGTGGCATGGGAAAAGCTCAAAATTCAAAGGGGAAAAAAGGAAATTATCTTGACATCAGATTGAAGTGCCCGTCGCCCTGATTCCAAGAGCGCAAATGACACTCCAATTCGAGTCCGAATGAAGGAGAGTCAAAGGTTGACTTGTAGGAAATAGAGGAAAATGGAAGTCCAAGGATGCTCCTAGAAATAGTCCCATTGTGTAGATATTTTCATTCTAAATCTATTACAACTTGAATGGGCTAAAAAAGACTTCGGATGATGAAGTTATTGTGAAAATAGTTTGCCTTTGTTCCTTTGAAAAAAGAGGAATTTCCTCTAAAAATGGGCTTAAAATCCTTATAAAGGAAAATCGCAATTGGAGGGGATCAAAGGGTAGACTTAAGGTAGGCAGATGGAACCCCCAATCAGCGATCTCCAACTAATCGAATTTGAGGGCAGGTAACATGCGATATTGGGACCAGGCGACATGCGATATGTGATAAGCAATGGAGCGATCGCCAATATCGATGTCAGCGATCGGCGTCGGCATATGGCATATGGAAGAACTTCGGACCATTGTATATGCAATATGCCGATAACAATTGTGATATGCCGATAGCGACGTGCAATCTCATCCGTCAGATCAGAAAACAAATCAACAATCAGGATCATATTGGTGATATTGACGATCAGTGAGATTAGCAGATCGACGTATTGGCAATAGGCACAGTCAAAGGAAAGACCCTAAGGCCATTGCAATTTGCAATAAGCACAGAACTGACAGGAAAATAGGGCCAATTTAATGAAATTCGAGTTCCAACTTAAAGCCTTTCAGTCGAGTTTTTCATTGTTTTCCATGTATTATTATTTGGAATGGAAAAAGGTTATTTCAGGGTTTTTTTTGTGCCCGCAGATCCTTCCATTAAAACGGCTGCTATTATAAACAAACAAACTCCCAATTTAAGTGGCCTTGTAACAAATAAATGTTATAAATATGATGCACAAAGAAAAGTTCGAGGAGAGAGGAATTTTCATGTAGTTCGAGGCAGAAGCAGTGCAGGAGGGTCGAAAGCTCATTTTGTCAAAACTTGACAAATTTTATATGGTTTAAGCCCTTCTCGATGCCATGAACGTAATGGCGCTATCCATTTCTCCATCTGAGTTATGCATTTTTTAGTCTTTTTCCAGAATGGAGGTATAAGACTGCTTTTTTGTAACTGAAGATTGTATTCTCCTTTTCTTCATGCCATTTAATGAATGAAGGCCTCCCCATTGATCGAGCAGGGCCTAGAGATGTAGTCCAAGTTGGACGAACTCTGTTATCAAGTCTTGTTGTCTTCTTCTCATGCTTTATGTGTTTCTTCTTCTTCTCTCATGTGCACATTAGATTTCTATGGTAGCTGCAATTTCTACATGTGATTCTTTAATACATCTATAAGCAAAAGATTCATGGATCAAGCCCCTTCAACTGTTCCTGTACTACCCGGAGATCCACGGTGCATAGTTCTACTATTTACTGGACCTACTACATGTGTTCTTCTGTTGCTTTTTTGTGAGGCTCCACTGTCTGTCTTAGCGCATATAGTCATTGCATCTACGTGAGCTTGCCCTCAATCTCGGTAGTAATGGTGAAGGCCTCATCAATCCAAGGCTGGATGCATGCTTTGAGAAGGCCCTCTTTCTGTTTTGCAACATCCACCTGCTCCTTCAATTCCCTTACCTGCTACATCTTAGCCAGTCGTTGGGTGAGGATGACTATCTGCGACATGCCCCTGACACTGTCATACTGCTACTGCAGTTCGTGCGCCTCTGTCTCCAGGCACTATATGTTGGGGTCCTCCTGCAAGGATGTGACGACATCGAATGTTTGGTCCAACATACCAGTGCAGTCCTGCACTGCCATTCCAATTCCTTTCAATCCTATCTAAATCATTCTAACACGTTATTCTTTAACTTCCAGAGGAGTGGAAGGCTACACCTTCATATGCAGCTCAGCAATCTGGAGGTTCAACTCCAGCTACACCCATGTTGTTTCCTCACGCGTGCTTTGGACTCCACTTTCCAAAAAGTGGATCCGCATCTTGGTTGGTAGGTCTACAGCAATGGATCATTCTTGGGATGCAGGAAAGTGTTCCCTCTGCAGATAGAGGCAACCCCTCTAGCCCTACAGTGGGTCTAGTCACAGCAAAGACAGATCAACAATTGATTCCCTTAAATAGTCATCATTGGAGGCCTACCTCAACCGATGGTCGATGAAGTTTTGTTGCACTGCTCCAGCTTATACTTCCTTCTCCTCAATGAGTGATTAACCTGAAACAACACAAAGGAAAAATAACAAAGCACATAACTGGGAAACAACAATGATCTATTTACTCATAAAGTCAAGAAGTCATGAGCTATCAAGTAAATTATGTACAAGACATAGGAAAACATCATTGATTGTATTAATAATGAATCAAGAGCAAGCTTACAACCAAGTCTTGACGTCGCAAGCCTTCTCATAGGGTCCAGCCAATATGTTTCTCAAGCATTCACTCTTCAAAGATGAATCTCCCAATATACAATGTCTCTCTCTTTCACTCATAAGCTTTAACACAAAGTTAAGGGAACTCCACAACTTTCCACAAGCTATCAACAATCCCACACTTGTCACACCCACACCAGCTATCTATCAAACTCAAAAGCACTAGCAGCATTGCCCAACCAAAAGAACTACTAACTAGTTAAAAAAGCTAGCAGATCATAGCAATGGTGAGTGATTTTATAGGAGAAGGAGCCTCCATCAAATGAGGGAGAGGGAGCTTATCCTCAAGGAAGGTAGCACAAATGACAGAACTACCATACCAGGAGGGGAAGGCGACCTAATCTATGCCGACAACCAGGTCTGGATACATCTAGAAGGCCAACTGTTGGAACGAATTCGCCCAATCTGGATCGTCGCGGGCCGCAAACCATTATTTACGACAACATCACAAAGATACTATGCATGTTGACCCACCATCGCAGGATACAACTCATAACTTCGTGTCGGGTCAAAAAATTCATCCTTCATGGGAAACAGATGTACACCTACAATGGAGTCGCAATGAGACTGTTATGGACATGGGAACGTCATGTATATTAAGGCTTTACTCGTGACGAGGCAAAAACTTAGGGAATGAGGGTTAATTTGAGAAGCAAAGAGAATTTTCTTAATCTCCTTGTATCAGTGGGAGGATATGAACATATTTCTTGACACATGACACAGCAGAAAGACTGAAATGAGGACAGTGACAAATTACTATGTAACAGATGCCCCCTAAAGCCTGAAGCTCGAGAGAGTGGGAGGGGTCAAATGCTTTAAGAAACTGTCTGAACTTGAACCACCTTGAAGATCTTGCAGGCGCAAGTACAACTGATATCTATGATAGTGAAATACATATAGTCTAGGCATGGGCACAACCATCCATAGGACATATAAAACTTGGTCTGTGGTGTGGATGTAGCCACCCATCTGATAAGACCATAATAATGACAAAGGTATGGTTGTAGCTGTTGAGTCCCAAACCTGCACTTCCCTATATACCCTTTCAGCCTTCTTTTTCCATTTACTTCATCCACCCAGCTGTCAAATCATTGCATATTAGTCTAAAAAGAGCTTATGAAATGGTTTCCTAACTATGTTTATGACTGTTGTTTGATTTAGATTCTTTGTTCAAATAGTTGCGGAAACTTGTCACTTTCCACAGCCAGCCCAAGTTTCCGCAACCATTTTGTCAAAGGCTATGTTACAGGTGTCCAATGGAGAAACCGGCCACATGGGCAAGATGCAAGTGACGTGTACATGGAGTGCGTCCCCTCAGATCATCCAAATCACTCATAAACGGTCATGGTCAACGACAGTCAAAGGAAGGGCCAAATGAGGAATTTTGCGGTGGCACGGCTCTGTTTTGCCCACGTGAAGGTTTTCGTGGCACAATCCTTAGTTTCCGGAGGTACTGGCACACCTATAGATCAGCCCATGAACTGAATCGAGCAGCCACCACTCCATGGATTCAACTGTCATAATGACCATAACGCTAGATCTTGAGCCATGGAGATTTACGTGTCTCTTGGCAACATAAAATCTAGGAATTAATTGCAAGCATTTTCACTTATAAATAATGCGTTGATATACGCAGATAGTTAGTTTTTGAGATGTAATTTTGACTGTTGTTATCAGCCCACTGTACTACACTTTACTTTGTTTTATTACTGCACTTTAATATATGAGAAGACAACATTCCTGAATTCGATTTGTGACTAAGTAATTGGTTGGTCGAGGTTACAGAGGGCCCCTGTACACCAAAGCTTTGTATAGTTTCTTACTTGGTTTCATTTACTGTTCTTACAATCATTGCTTGTATATATTTTGTGTTGTTTTGTTGTTCATCGTTGTCCATATTTCCTTTATGTTTTTTTTCATAACTGTTAGCTGATCAGTGCTTCTTTTACAGGTTTTTGTAGGCAGCCCGAGAAAATTTACATATTTTTGATAACTACTAACATGAGATCATCTTGTCCTTTCTGCTGATTTTCATTTACTAATTTTAATTCCAGCAATGTCATATCTTTCAAGTTTTGTTTTGCTTATTTACTTTTCTGCCATTTAGACATCATATTACTTACCTGTTTATGATTTCCTTTCTATAGCCAAGCGACTCAATTAGTAAGGAATCAGAATATTACTTGTTGTAGTATGATTTAGTTTTCTTTCATGCAAGTTAGAGATTGAATTACTTATGTCATTTTCAAGAGTTGAAATATGAATGAGTAGTTAAATCTTAGTTTCCTTTTATGCAATTTAATTTCCTGCAATTTAGATATCATAATACTCAGCTTGTTTATGATTACTTCCTATAGCCGAAGTGAGTCGAAAGGTGAAGGGTCAGACTATGGGTTGAAGTAGTGTGATTTAGTTTGCTTTGCTTTCTGTCTTTGAGTTGCTTTAAGTTCAGTTTTTATTTTCTTTTTCATACAGCAGTAAGGATACTGGGCCATTGTCACTAGTTCATTGTTTTGGTACATTTACTTCTTTTTGAAAATTGATTTCATTATAGTCAGTTTGGAAACCTTCTTTTTGAGAACTTTTAAGTTTGGAAAATCATTGTAGAAATCACCATTACCATCCATACTTAATTTTCAATTTCGCCATCTCACACTAGGGAATCCACAGAAGATAAACCCAAAAACAAACTAAAAAACTCAAAAACAACAAAAGACTAAGAAAACAATTATCTTGCACATACAGTGCACTTCACTTCATCAGTTTACGACTCTCGGATTGACATTTTAAATAGCAATTTAGGGCATACTAAATTGACCAAACATTTTGGCGCCGTTGCCGAGGAAGTGAAACTAGGTAGCCAATTTCTTAAAAAAATATAAATAAACAAAAATTTCAAGGAAGGAAAATTGATAACCTCTCAGAGTATGCTCTCCTCTTGCACGTAATGTGACCTGGAGGATCAGAAAAGAGAAAGTTATTGGTTTAATAGTTTCTTGAGTATGCTCTCTTCTTGCACCTAGAGTGACCTGGAAGATCAGAAAGAGAATTATTAGCCCGACTTGAAGAAAAATAAAAAAATGACATGCATAGAGCAAGAGATTCTAGGGGAACGTTTTTAGCTAGAGCCAAGAGTTCGATTTTCACAACTCCATATACTTCAAGGAATAGACAAGAGACACCTCCATCATCTCCAACTCATACTCCTAACCTTAGGATTCCTGGAGTTCAAGAAGCAGTAGTTGAATTAGGAGACTCTCCTACACCATCCATCGAATCTGAATTAGGAAAATATCCTTTCTTTCCTTCTACAGGGAGACACATTGTAATTGAAGAAGTAGAATCACCTGAGGAAGAAGAGGGAGAAATTCCTCCTCGTTCGCCATTAGTAGAGGACCCAGAGGACTCTGAAATCTCTGAGGAAGCTATCATGACACAGGAGGTAGTTAACGGATTTGGTAGAGGTAAAGGTAGAGGAGGGGGAGGAGGAAACAGTGGAGGAGGTAGAGGTAACAATGGGGGAAATAGGGATGGAGATAACTCATTCGGATTTCCTATAGTCGATGAGGATTCTCGAGCAACAATGAAAAATATTTCACCATCTGTCCTCCCAAACTTTCATGGGTTAAGAAATGAGGATCCTGAAACATTTCTATTTGAGTTTGAGGTCATGTGTCAAACTTATGATTATCTGGAAGACTCTCAAAAACTCAAACTGTTTCCTTGAACATTGAAAGGAGTTGCTTTGAAATGGTTCATGGGATTACTCACCCAACCCATTAGGACTTGGAAGGATATGAAACAAACATTTTTGGATAGATACCTGGACTATTGCATGCCCACCAATCATAAGGACAAGGTATTCAAAATGGTACAAAAAGAAGATGAAAACTTGGAGGATCTACTTGAAAGATTTCAGTATAACCTCAAAAGAGCAAAAATGAGTAACCTCGATGAAGAAACCTTGAAAGCCCTTCTATTAAAAGCCATTAGAGATGAATGGATAGATATTTTGAACATGATGGGAAAAGGAGATATATCTCAACTTCCACTTCATGATATAGCAGAGCTATGTGTCCATCTCTCAAGGGGAAAATCTAAAACTAGAAAAGGGCCTAGAGATCCTTCTCTCATCAGAGCAAACAAATCTGCAACTGGATCAGTAAGTAGGGTTGAGATTGGCAATATGCTTGATGAATTCAAAACTGATATCTTAGTGAGTCTTAGTGAGCAACTAGACACTCTTAAGATACACAATAAGCAGAAAGCAGAAGCTGAAGCTTTGGCCATCTTTTTCCCAAAATGTAGAAAGAAACATGCTCTAAGGGAATGTCCCTTGGATGCAAAAGTTGTAGAAACATGTGTGATTTGTTTAGAGAATCAGGAGACCAAGGATTGTCCTTCAATTCCTGGGCTCAAAGCTGTCTTTCAATAAGATCCAAATACAATTGAGTCTCTTTGTTTGTTGCAAGGAGACCTTGGCAGGGGCAACACAACCAAGGGTTTAACAACTCTATGAACTTTCAAACCCCACCAAATTGGAATCCTTGGCAACAACCTTGGCCCCAACCACAAAATCCATTTCAATCATGGGTACAAGGCATGCAAAATCCTTATGGGAGATTTGCTCAGTTTTATCAATATCCTCCATATTTTCAAAACCAACAAGCTCCACAACTTCCAAATCAAAATCCACAACTATCATTTCCATTTCCACAACAACAACAACCTTCTCAACAGAATCCAAATTCTCAGATCTTGCTTCCGTTCCAACAGAAGCCAAATCAACTTCCTTCCCAGCCATTGCCAAACCCCAATAATAAAAATCCTCAAAATGCTTACATAATAGAAGGTCAACAATTTCCTACCTATATGATTGTTCCTCTCAATGATGTACAACTCAAATCTGGTAGAGTTTTAGATAAACCTTCTATAAATGCCCAAAAGCAAAGCATTTCTGAGGAAGATTCTCTTAAAGCCAATATAGGTTCTGAAGCATCTCTTCAAAACCCAAGCACTCAGAAAGAAAAAGAAAAAGAGTTAACCCCCACAACTCCTATAGTTGAGCAACCTGCATCTTCATCCACACCTCCTTTTCCTGAAATATTACAAATTGAGAAAGGGGTGGAAAAACAAATCTTGTTGCCGGACTATGATTTTCTAGATGAATTGAAGAATGTCCGTATCAAGATTCCCTTGTTACAAGCCATTAGAGAGATTCATATTCTAGCAAAAACAATAAAGGAGTTGAGTCTTAAAAGACCAGGAAGGAAACCTAGAGATACAAGAAGAATCCACCTGGTAGGAAAAATTGCAGATATCATGATGGGAAAAATTACTATGCAGAAGTATGTAGATCCCGGTAGTCCAATTGTCAAAACACATATCAATGGGGTAGAAATTCCAGATACTTTGATTGATTTAGGGGCTACTACCAACATTATGAGTAGACAGACTATGGAATAGTTGAAACTTCCTAATCTTCTTTTTACACCTACTTTACTGCAACTTGCAGATCGACCAATTATCAAACCAGATGGTGTATTAGAAGAAATTTCGGTCTCCTTAGACTCTTGGGAATATCCAGTAGATTTCCTGATTTTAACTCCCAAGAGTAATTTAGGAGGACACCCTCTCATCTTAGGAAGACCTTGGCTAGCCACAGTTGATGCCTTTATCAGTTGTAAGTCTGGGGATATGTATATTTTTGATGGTAATTCGACAAAGAAATTAAATCTGTATCCTCCACCAAAAGCAATTACAGAAATAGGAGATAATGAGTGGGTTGATGATGAGGATGCTATACAACCTGTCTTTACCATTTCTGAAGTCAGTGAAGATAGTCAAATTCTGAACACATTAGAAAACTTTGAAACATCTTCAGAATATGACCACACACAATTTCAGTTAGATCTGAACATTGAAGTACTATCAAATAGACAAATTCTCTTTTCTCTATGGAAGAGTTTTGGAGTTCCCGCCATTGAGAATCTTTCCAGGTAAAACATTGAATCAACAAAACCTTGGAACATCACAACAGGGAGAAACTAACCAAAATATTGCAAAAACATCTATACTGCATTGCATGGGAGTAACTGATATGAAAGGTATTGACGCCTAAGACTTGCATTCATCACATCTAATCGAGAAAACAGTAGACCAATTAGACAACCTCAGAGAGGATGAATCCAAACCTTAGGGAGATAGTGAAAGAAGAGCTCCAAAACTCTCAATGTAAACTTCATTTATCCAATTTCAGATAGCCAATGGGTTTCTCCTTTGGTTATAGTACCTAAAAAGAATGGTAAATGGAGGGTATGCATTGATTACAGGGAATTGAACAAAGCAACTTTGAAGGATCACTTTCCTTTACCCTTTATCGATAAGGTATTAGATACTTTAGCAGGTAAAAACTACTTTTCTTTTTTGGATGGTTTTAGTGGCTATAATCAAATTCAGGTAGCACCTGAAGATCAAGATAAGACCACATTCACCTGTCCATGGGGAACTTTTTCTTACCGAGTGCTTCCTTTTTGATTATGTAATGCACCCGCAACATTTCAAAGGGCAGTACTAGGTATCTTTTCTGATCTAATCCATGATTGTGTAGAGGTCTATATGGATGATTTTACAGTTTATGGTGATTCATTTGAAGAAGCATTAGA
>APFE030932917.1:0-69666 GCA_000404065.3 Pinus taeda | reverse complement strand
TCCACTTGGAGCTGCTATTCCCACTAAGACTGGTAGCTATCTTAGAAACAAACAAGTTAAAACTACTTTCACTTTCCTTTATGAGAAATAGATAAGAGGGGAACAGAGGACACCAACCTCAGTCTTGCACTTGGTTCCTTGCCTGGTTCCTCTCCTTTCTGATAGATCTTCACTGCTTCTTCTTCGTCTACCCAACTTCAAAGAGCACCTATGGAATCAAAGCAGCATAATACTATTGAAGAACAGAGATCTACAGTCATAAACAATACAAGACCATATATGTATTGACCACACAAATGCATATACAATCAATCATACAATAATGTGGAGGAAAAATTGAATAACTTTATTAATATCAAGAATAGAAAAGAGGATTACAACCAAATGTTCTGACCCAACATCATCCTCCAGCAAGAAACCCCTTCTTCACCTCATGTAAAGCTTAGATCACCCAACACTATGATGTTACACCAGGAAACCAACAGCACTTCTCTACAAGATACAAGATTCTAGCCTCTGGATCTCTGTGATGAGGGATCAATATATCGATGATTATAGGGGGGTGAGTCAGCTTCTGGGTTTTTGATCAGTGTCCTCTCTCTGATAGTTCTTGATTCCACTTGGAGATTAATGATCTCTTACTCATCCTTGGGCGAATTCAGAGAGGCAAGTGTCAGAGGAGAAGTTTCTGGAAGATTCTATGATCCTCCACCTCGCAAACTATCTTTGCCATTTGTCCATTCTCGTCCATCGTACCCTACAGAAGGGCTTTCCAGTATGCATCGCACCCTTTACACTGAGCAAGTGATATGCATCGCACCCTCTGCACTGGGCATTCTGTATGGTCCAGTTTTGAGCAGTTTTCTGTGGAGAACTTCTGGGAGATGATGTAATCAGCTGACCTTGTTCCTTTAGGGAGTGAAGCAACACTTTTAGGGACTTAGGAGCCTTTGGTTTATGCACATTTATGATTGGGTTTGCAGTGCCCAAAAATGTCTATAACAAGGCCTTACGGTATGTATATTAAAAACCTAGGATGCAACTAGAATGAATAAAGCATCTTTCACTTCGATGAACTCCTACTTACAGAAGGGTAGAGAGATCATTCCCAAACCAAGACAAAACCAAGACAAATGAATGCAGTCACTCAAAAGAAACAATGCATAAACACATCAATCCCTATAGTGCATCAATACTACTAATGAGAGATTTAAAATTTGCCTTCTAATTTTTCAAACATGAAAACTTGGAATGCAAAATGTACTTTCACTTTCGCACACTAGTGAATGCAATCTTTTGATTTTGATAACTTTGAATTTTAAGGAAACAAACAAGCAAGTGTGAAACCGATTGATCCAAACAATTGTAATCTATGTCTGGTAGTGAAACAATCGAATCAATATGGGAATTGGTTCAATAAATAACACTAAACATCAATCAGCAAGAACAAGCGATGGAAAAAACCTCAAGCAAACCACTAGGAAGGTTGTGGATGACTCTTTTGAATAGGTAAGTAACCAAGCCAAATAATTCAAAACTTGAACAATCAGGTCACAAAGCCAAAAATACAAGATTCACTTCAACGAAACTGAAAAGTAAGCATCTTAACTAAAGGAAATTAAAATAAACTAATGGATAAGAGAAAAACAACAAGGGGTTGACCAAACTGATGAGTTCAAGAGGCAGAATTGAAATAAACAATTCTACAGGAATCATCACGGGTATAACACAAGCAACTAGTGCCGATTAGACACTAGTCGTAGCAACAGAAAGACGTTGTTGCTAAAGTACACGTCTTTCACACGACGGACCAATTTCAAGAATCGTCATGACTATGTGACAGGATTCAGTGATGCACAGACTTCCAACACTAAGACAGTGCGACGTCGACGCGACTATTTAGATTTTTCCAGCGACGAACTCAAAAACAATAAAAGGCAAACAAAAACTCCCAAACAAAAACCAGTCTATCCTTACCGGAAATAAAGGGATTTCCTAGATTGATACAGGTAACCCAAAAGATTGATGGTTCAATCCCAAGATCCAAAATAGACTAACTCAAAATCAAGCAAAAGCAAACAAGAGAAAAACATAGGACGGACTCCCCAACAGAGTCACCAACTTGGGATGCAGGAAAGTGTTCCCTCTACGGACAGAGGCAACCCCTCTAGCCCTAGAATGGGTCTAGTCACAGCAAAAACAAATCAACAATTGATTTCCTTAAGCAGTCATCGTTGGAGGCCTACCTCAATCAGTGGTCGATGAAGTTTCGTTGCACTGCTCTAGCTTATGCTTCCTTCTCCTCAATGAGTGATTAACCTGAAACAACACAAAGGAAAAACAACAAAGCACGTAACCAGGAAACAACAGTGATCTATTTACTCATAAATTCAAGAAGTCATGAGCTATCAAGTAAATTACGTACAAGACATAGGAAAACATCATTGATTGTATTAATAATGAATCAATAGCAAGCTTACAACCATGTCTTGACATCGCAAGCCTTCTCATAGGGTCCAGCCAGTATGTTTCTCAAGCATTCACTCTTCAAAGATGAATCTCCCAATATACAATGTCTCTCTCTTTCACTCATAATATTTAACACAAAGTTAAGGGCACTCCACAACTTTACACAAGCTATCAACAATCCCACACTTGTCACACCCACACCAACTATCTATCAAACTCAAAAGCACTAGCAGCACTGCCCAACCAAAAGAACTACTAACTAGTTAAAAAAGCTAGCAGATCATAGCAATGGTGAGTGATTTTATAGGAGAAGGAGCCTCCATGAAATGAGAGAGAGGGAGCTTATCCTCAAGGAAGGTAGCACAAATGACAGAACTACCATACCAAGAGGGGAAAGGCGACCCAATATATGCCGACAACCAGGTCTGGAGACATCTAGAAGGCCAACTATTGGAACGAATTCGTCCAATCTGGATTGTCGTGGGCCGCAAACCAATTATTTACGACGACGTCACAAGGATATTATGCATGTTGACCCATCGTCGCAGGATACAACTCATAACTTCGTGTCAGGTAAAAAACTTCAGCTGTCACGGGAAACAGATGTACACCTACGATGGAGTCACGATGAGACCATTATGGACATGGGAACATCACATATATTAAGGCTTTACTCATGACGAGGAAGAAACTTAGGGAATGAGGGTCAATTTGAGCAGTAGAGAGCATTTTCTTAATCTCCTTATAGCAGTGGGAGGATATGAGCATGTTTCTTGACACATGACATAGTAGAAGGACTGAAATGAGGACAGTGACAAATTACTGTGTAACAATTCTGGAACAGGCCGACACACTTCATCCACTATTTGCGTGATCTGTTAGTTCTATGACACTAGCTCATCATGTTGCAGGCTGAGCTGTTCGATGTTGATCTTCTACTATACCTCAATCGTGCGGCCTTCCTAGGCACGTAGCTTTGTGGTTATGTCGTCCTAAAACTAGTACAATGTGTCCCACGGAAGGGCAGCCA
This sequence comes from Pinus taeda, assembly GCA_000404065.3. Lineage (NCBI taxonomy): Eukaryota > Viridiplantae > Streptophyta > Pinopsida > Pinales > Pinaceae > Pinus > Pinus taeda. The sequence goes on along the minus strand of APFE030932917.1, from coordinate 66,167 downwards.
AATTTAGGCCAAGCCCCTTGATCCTTCCCACAATGACTCTGTCCTCGTCACTCTCCGTTGTTAGCACTCCTTCCGGTAGTACTATGGTGTTGGCCATTTTTGCGTGTAGCTACTCCATTGATGATGTACTTGTGGCGTCATATGCGGCTATTGCTCCTTCGTGTGGGGGATGCACCTGAAGTTCCTACAGCTGTGCCCTTAGGGCCCCTAACACATTTTGTTTCTCCCTCATGGCTTCCTGGAGTGCTTCCCTAGTGACCTCATGAACTGTGTCATCGATGTTGTAGAGGTCACCCTCTATCAATGTAATTGGTTCAATGTCTAGTTTGGAATCGTAGGCCTTCTTTCATGGGCCTGATCTTTCCGTAGTGCGTGGCCATTTCAGCGGTGTAGATGTTGTGCTCAGGTCCATGCCTTCTTCTGTGTCCTCTTCTCCTTGTCCTGTGGACAAGTTTGGGCCCCCTTCCTCCTTTGTCGTGGTGACCCTTGTTGCCTGTGCTGCTTGTACTTTTTCTGCAGCCTTTGCCTGCTCTATGGCTACCTTCGTTGCCTCGCAAGAAGCCCTTACCTCCATGGTCAACTAATCATTGCGCTTCTTCAAGTTTATGACTCCATTCACCTTAGTGGCCCAGTCTATTCCTAGTAGCGCAGGATAGGGATTGTTGTCATCGACAATCTCTATCACTTCAAAATCCACCTACGCGCTCGCGCCTTCAATATCGATTATCACCCCTTGCAATGTTCTCATGGGAAAAATCTTTTGTTTGTTCACCATTCATAACTGAATAGGAGACCATTGTAATGTGGGTCTGCCCATGCACTCCCATGTTTGATTTGGTAGTACATCCGCGTCTGAACCTAGATCCAAGCTTACCTTATCCATTTCATACTCACCTATTTGCACAGTCAACCTTATTTCCCTTCTTGTGCGCAATGCATGCTTTCCAAGTTTTTGGACCACGCGCGATTCTCTTGACCCCACACACCTAGTGATAATTTCTTGTAGCCCTTGGACTGCCTTACTGTCGTGCAGAAGTTTCATGCATATCTCTCGAAAGGTAATGAGCATTGAAGGATCCATCCCTGGTTCTAGTTGATCCTTACCACCTGAAGTGGAGGCCTCCATGAAGCTCTTCTTGGCTTCCATGAATGTCTCCTTCGCGCGTTCTAAGTCAAACTTGAGTTCCTTTGTAGGAGCCTTGCCAACCCATGAGCTTTCTCTTGGTTGCTTCCCTTTATAATCTCCCATGGTCATACCACTCTTAAGCATCATGTTTACATTTGGGTCTTCTTCACACGATTCAGACCTCATCATTTGTAAATTCTAGGTTGGAGGGGGCTGGAGTACCCCCTTTTCGCGCATCCTCGCTATCACTGAAGGGCAATCTTATACCTCATGATCAAACTAATTATAATACCAACATGATATCCTAGTCGGGTTCATACAATCGCGGGCATAATGCCTTGGCCCTCTGCAATTGTAACAAATTATCTGGTCGCAACCCCTTCTTGGTCCCATTCCACCTTGACCCCGACCGTGCCGCTGAAACCTAGCATGCGACATCCCTACATTTGGGTCGAGGGATCACATCTTGACCTACACCCTATAGGGAGGAGTCCGAGCCATCATTAGTTCAAAGCTCTAGCATGTGCGTTTGTCATGGCCTACCGACCTACAGAAATTACAGAACAATTGTTGGGATGTCTGCGTATACTTCTACAACAGATGACAATTATCCATGGTGTGTTTTCCTCCTATTTGGCAGATCGTGCACCATAATGCAAATGCCATGCTTGGCGCTGCTTGTGCCTCCAGTCTTAATGAAATTGGCCCTCACCCTGCCACGTAGTTCATGAACACTGGGTAGTGGTCTTTGTCATGCCCTTGGCCTTTGCATTTTATGCACCATACTTCCTCGCGCACCTTCGGCTGAAGTGTCCTGTCTTGTTTCAAGCTTTGCATCTCCAGACATAGATTCTACAGTTGCACGTGGATTTTTTGGACTCCCAACCCAGGGTCTTGTATAGGAGCCTCATGCAATCTCATTTCCATCTCCAATGCTTTGGTCTGGGAGGAAGGTTTTTGTTGTGACCGTGTCGTTCTTAAGTGTGGTGTGAGTGAGGACACAAACCATGCACAATGTTGTGCATCTGTTAATGTCATATTGACTTCGTGGATCGTACTCTTCAACCTCTAGTCCAAATCCTAGGGGGTCTCAGCCAAGAGCATCATGATCTCCTTAAACCCGATGATTGATTGTGTCTCTGATTTTGTCCTGCTAAATAACCTAGATCTCTGTAATTCCTGCATTCGGGTGCTCAGTAGAATGCTTGATATACCACGTTAATTTGTGATCCTGCAACACACTCACCAGCATTTCCTTTTTAATATTATCATCCACAACACCCTGTGCTTCCCATACTGCTCTTACCATGAACCAGAATTGGTCCGAGTCTTCATTTCCTACACCTCTGAACACTAGTAGTTTGATCGCACTTGCCATAGTCAACTGCGGTGGTGGCAGAGATGGGGTGGGTGGAGATGGAGCTGAGGGGGGTGAAACAGGAGACAGTGTGGGTGGAGGTGTAAACACTGAATTCTCTATCTTATCAAACTGACCGCGTTTCTCGGAGAAAATTTCACAAGCTCCTCCTCACTTTCCCGCGAGGGTGAAATTAAGGGATTGTTTTCCAACTCTTCACTACTTCCGCTTCTGTAGATATTCCCACTTCGCGTAGTCCCAAACATTAATTTATTCGCATAACCTACTTTTCACACAATAGCATCTTAATCCAAGTGTTCAAATATTTAATATACTTACCTCGCGGTCCCTTGAGAAAATTTCACTCTGCCTCATTGTAGCTAACAGTCATGTCTACCACGAACTCAATGATAAACCCTCCTATTATTCGGTCGATCCAATGTTCCACAAGTCAGGCTATCTTATATTTTGATGCTTCTAGTATACACACTAATTCTGGAGTCCAAACTATTGGCTTTCCGAGCCTATACCTCCCCTGACTGTCTGCTAGCTTTGCAATCCACTCATTTAGCTTAGATGGAAAGGATGCAAAGAAAATTTTGTGGATTTTCGTATACAAGTAGAACTCCAACCATTGTTCCTTTGATACTTGTGGATTTTTGTTCTCCTGTACCACAAACTCGTGAGTCTTCTTGTCCAACCACTCTTTAATTTCTCTCTTCATTGGGTTCTAGTAGCACGACATTAAACATCCTTTATGTAGATCCTGGTCCCGGCAATGGAACCATTTGTTGGCTTGTAGGAGCCTGACCTAGGTTTAGAGGTGATTTGGCCAAGAAAATCTCAGTACTGCTGGCCCTTTCGGCAATAGTTCGTGGAGCGCAAACTAAGGTCTCACCCGAAGTAGTGGGAGGGTGCCAGAACTAGGTTTCTGCACCTTGGGGATGTCTGATGGGCTTCTAGAGGTTTGCGGTCCGACCGGTCGCTACACACACTTGATATTCCTTCACAACCCATGTTGTTGTTTCTGCGCAACCCTACTCGGGGCATGACCCATATATTACCCATGTTCCTTGTTAATTAACCGATTTCTTAACTTGTGTGTGTAATATTTGTGGTTATTACAGCATATTCAGCAATCATATCAGTGTGCATGATACATAAACTAATATAAACATAAAGAAGATAATGCATAGCAAATACACAAAAATAAGAATCAACTTTCTCTTTATTAATATTCAATCCTGATTATAGACTCGACACCACCCTACACACTCAGCTGCAGGGGTCCGTGCACTCAGCTACAGACTTTACTAGGCCTCTGTGCACTCAGCTACAAAGCCTCTTCCTACTACTACGACCCAATACACTTAGAATCCTACTCTAAGCTTGACCATTCCTTCGCTACTCACTATATCCTCCACTATCTTTACAACTTCGAGCCTCGCTCTATTTATACAATCCCATGGTCCATAGACCATGGTAGGCTGACATGACTTTACATTACATTACATTAAATTGCTTTAGGGCGGACAGCCCTATGACTTAACCTCTACTTTGTGCTCCGCGCCCGAAATTCACAGAGTCTTACAAAACTTTTGACCAAAACTTGGGCTTTGAGCCCTAAAACCTATTGTGGGGGGATTCCATGCCCAACAAGAGATATTATGGTAGTTGAGTCATATCCTAGGAAAATATCACCACCATGATACCTTTTATACTCGTAAAAATACTCCCTATGAGAAGTCATATGAAAATATGCACCCAAGTCAACTAGCAATGGCTCATGATCTGCAAGTGTGCTTGAAGAAGCCAAGTACACATCCCCTCCATTTGATGAGTTTTGTTTTCCTATAGAAGGATGTCATATGATCCCTTCCCTTCTCAAAACTTTTGGATCAGTATAGTGTTTCTTGTAGTTCCCTTCTTTTCCACACCTCCAACATGTCTTTATGAATTTTGTTAGAGATTTAGATCGTGTAGTCAAGGACTTATTTTTATTTCTATCTTGGGAGCTAATGTTGGACAATTAAATAACAAAGCAATGGAACAGATAAAACATTGTAAAAGTGAAAACAGAAAAAACATAAAACAAGAGAGACATAAATATACATATTTCATCCAGTATGGGCTACATCCATGGACAAACAGTAGGCCTTCCTTTTATATTGTCTAGCAAATTGAAGGGATACAATTTGTAACAAATCTAATGTAACTTCTTCTTTTCCCTCACGAAGTCTCATTTTTTTTATCACATAGAATAATACACGGTTGCAATACAATTCTCTCATATAAACCAAGGGTTGTTTCCTTCTAGGAAAAAAAACCCTAAACTAACGTAACTTCTACCATCAGATATTTTTCCTAATGAAAACCCAAATTGACTACAAAATTACAATATTTTACAAGGCAATTTTTCTCTAAATTTTGCTTTCAAGGGGTGGGGGGGAAGCCCTACCACACCCCCCCATTGGGGACTGGAATCCAAACACAACTAAAACAAGACCTCTAAATTAGGAATATAATCAAGCTCCACACCCAATGCCTAATGTGTAAACTATCATGTATATTCCCCTAGACAATTTGTCACAATAACTTTGATAAAACTATCCCTAAAACTCCAAAAGTATACACTATTAGGGTTTATTCCTCTTTAGATTTTGAAACTGTAGATTATTGTTTATTTTGTATGCATGAGAATTAAAATTTATGCCAAAAATAGATAGCAATGAAAGGAAAACTTACAGAACAAATTTGACACAAGATATATTTTAGGTAACCCTTTTGGGAAAAACCCAGAGGGAAGGTGAGGTTTCTTTGTTCTCTTTATTTGAATAGAAAATGGTTGTGAGTACAAATGAATAAGGCATGTGGCTTGTGGGGTACTACAGTGCAAGAATCATTTCTGTATTCTCTCTCCCTAAACCTCTTAGCTACTTTGCTTCTTGTTGGAACAAGTGCATTAAAAAAGAATGGAACCCTTCGTCCTCCTACTGGCCTTGTTATAACACATCACAATAGCCTACTAGTGGTTAGGTTTGACTCCGTCAACTCCTAACCAGAGTTACAATGTGGACTTTTCTAGAGTCTTATTCATCATAATCACATGTCTATCCCATTTTCCATGATTTATGGCGGCTGACGTGGAATCCTATCAAATTATAGTGGTGAAAACATAAAGGTCAACTTCCAAGTGGCATAACTTTTGCATATGGACTCCGATTGAGGCAATTTTTGCATCATTGGAAATTTATTTGTGTGTAAAATATAAAATAAAAATGTGTACACTAAAGATGCAAACTTTCACCCCAAAAAATGACATTTTATGCCTCAAAATTCTCCCAAAAGGTTTTAGACCTCAATTTTCCAAAGTAGGTCCCACTCGTAAAAATGGTCCTATGAGTTGATTCCTCCACCTTTTCCACTCTAAAAGCATCGTTATGGATAAAAAAAAATATAATGATCCAATTTGGATCAAGAGTGTTATCTTACATATAAGGCATATATGCTCTATATTTCCATGTTTTTCAATCTCATCTCCTCTAATGATAAGGATGAGAGTATTTCTTCAAAAATTAAAGTGGTTGCATTACTACCTATGGAAATATCTAAACTATCCCATGATTCTGATAGAAAACATAACAAATTGATACACTTACCTTCATCTAAAATATCAATATCAATAAATCATAGTTCACTTACCATATTATTTAAGGCATTCAAATGCTCTTTCATTGTCTTCATCCTTCATCCTTAGGTCGTATAACTTCTTCTGCAGGAACATTTTTTCACCAAGGACTTAGACTAATACAAAACCCTCATATTGTTCCAAAATTCCTTCATTGTACCTTCTCTTGAAACATTCAATAATACCAAATTTGGGAGACACAACCATATTCCGCTGTTTTCTTTTTTATCCAATTTGGTTCAATCTTCTATCAACATCTATATCGGTGCAATACTCGAATCCAAAATGATCCATTGGTCTTTTTCCACCAAAAGGTTTTCCATTTTGAGCTTCCACAACACAAAACTCTACCCATTGAATTTTTTTATCTTTATATTTGAATTTCTCATAATTTTCTTTCGCCGCAATATTAGATTCCATAAATCTACCACTATAATAGAGTCTACCACAGGCCCAAGGAAACCCTTAGCCATAAAGGCATTCCATTGAAGTCAAACTACTCTAATACCAAATGATAGTTTTAATATTATACAATTATTTGTTGCAAATAGATTCTTAATTAATAATATAAAATATGTAATGACACACATACATTTAACACAAAGATTTTACCTTGAACCCAAACAAGGAAAACTAGAAATATTTTTTAGTATATTATATATTTGCATTGTTACAATGTAATGTGTATATCACACTGCATCCAGAAACCCCCAAGTCATTTACACTAGATTAGAATACACCTGTAGTTCCTTACCTAAAATTACAAAACCATGGGTTGAACCACCATGTGACACAAATTGTTAAAAATGAAAACTGCCAAAACATATGCAAAAATTGCCCTTTTTGTTTGGCTCTACCGCCCCCAATGGCCTCCCCGCTGTGTTGGAGATTGATTAGGGGAAAATTACGACATCCTTTATTTTTACTTCTCCGTACTTGAAAATTATCTGTGATATTATGTTCTTATTCTTGATTATTCTTGTGTTCTTATCATCAAATAAATGCCACAACAATGAAGATTGCAATCATACAAAGACAAACACAAAATATAGGCTCCAAGACAGGGAAAAACCCCTCTAAGGGGAAAACCCAGAAATAACTTCTCATCTTATAGAATCAATTCAAAGGAGACTTCAAAGACCAAAACCAAGGCCCAATACTACCACCAAGAACCAAGTCAGCCATCCAAAAATATCTTCTGCAATGCAAGACAAGATCTCCAATGAAAGCAAAGAAACCAAGTCTGCAACACCTTCCTACAATTTTGTACTTGTTGCATGCCCCGAAACCCTAGGCCTCTCATACGTATGAGTTGTTCCAAACAGAATTTCAAATATGCAAAATTTCTAGGGATTTTCTTCTTCGATAGAATTCTTCTAGCGTTCTTGGATATTTACATGTCTAGAACAATTGGAAACTAAATTTGAAATGTGTGTGCTTGATGTGTGTTAAAATAGGTCGATGTTCCATCTTTATATAGCCTTCCAAGAGGCTACATTATCCCTCCCTAGGCCGACTTCACATATGCTGGCCGACTTGGCCCTTACAGCCTTATAGACACTTCTATATTAAAAATAAATTATATTTTCTTGATATAAATGCCCAAATGGGTTTTTTTGCAATATGACAAGGATAATTTTACTCATGTAAACCCTAGGAGAATTAAATGAATGCTTGACTTGGTGACAAATAAATTGAGCATGAAACCCATGCTTTACAAAAATAATATTCTTTTGATCTTTACACACTTTTCTTTTTTCATTTGATAGATACCTAATAATTACATCATGGCATGATTCAAATTACAATTATAAATACCTAAAATGGTTACATTCTTCAAAACTCACTCTTAACTAGGGAGATATTCATAACTGTCCCATTAGTACAAGGACAATACCCCTTTCAAAATTTCTCATAAGAAGATTCAAATTGATAAGAATTCTGTAAGCATCAACCTTATAACCAACACTATCTTTGAGGCCTAACTAGACAGGCTCATCTTCATTCAAGATCATTATACTGGGAGGCTTTATGTGTGATACTACACTACCTCTACAAGGAACATACCCCATATAAATGTTCACAAGGTATTTCCTTCTAGGACTATCCTTATCTTGCATTTCCAATCTTGAATCCTCAAAGAAGATCACTCCTCTTCGACCACTCTTACCTTGGACACATGTCCCATCCTTAAAGAGTTTTGTTCCCTTTCCTTTCTTGGAAGCTCTTTCCTTAAGGAAACCACAGACGCTTATCCAATCTTCCATCATTCTCTCTCTAAGGTCTTCACTTAGACTTACAGTTGTGGGCCTAGTCAAGTGTACAACACATGAATAAGAGAATGCACATGTGATGTCTAAAATCACTTCCTCTAAGACACAGAGGATATCCCTATTCCCTTTTGATTTGTAAATAGATATTTTCTCCTATTCAAGGAGACTTTTTTTACTCCCTCTCAAATCTAGAGGAGATTCCTAACTTCCTCTTCTACTTTAAAATTCATAAGTGTTAGGGTCCAATAATAATAGGATTCATAATTTTGAATTGGCTATGATTAGTCTTGTAATATTGTACATACTTTTACTTTCTGCAAATTGTTTTCCCGTATTAAAAATATAAATGTAAAGAGGGTAAGTCCTAAAAGAAAAGGATCAAAAAGAAAAGAAAATATGAGCCCCACCAAAAAGAGATTAAAATAGATTCTGAAAGTGATGCAAATTCAAATACCACTACTTTTACTTTGTTTTGCAAAAATAAGATTGTGTGCAGCTTTTCAAAAATGCCACAATCCATGATGGTAAAATACTTTAATCTTGATTCATTCATGCTTTAAATTTCATGTTGATGATAGATAGAGAAATAAAGATCTTGCCAAGCTATTTAATCTTGGTAGATCAATAGTTAAGTAGAGAATAATAAGGAGCTCATCAGTTTAATCTAATCCCTTGAAAGTTGTAAGGTTAGAATTAGATAGTTTTCTTTCAAAGAAAAAGAAATTAAGGGTCAGCAAGCTCAAATGCACCCAATGAATGAAGATAAAATGCTAGGGTAAATAAAGGGTAGGTAAGAGAATTTTTGGAGTGCACAAGGTTGAAAGCTCAAATGCACCTTCATTATGCTTAATCCTATATTTCATATGCAGGAGAAACTATCAAAGAAAAGAGGACATTCACAAAAAGTTGTGTACTACTTTGGGTGTTTACCCTAAAAACAAGTTCTATATGATTTTAGTCCTGAATATTAAAGATCATTCACTAATTTCCCCTCATTTCACTAAACCCCTACATGTCTAGTTTATTAATTTCCCTTCATTACCCCTTCATTAGTTTTTATTCACTAAATTCCCTTTCTTAATTCTGAAGTACCCTTCCCTCTTCATTTCCCCTTGCTATAACCCTTTCCCTTCATTTTAACCCCTTTTCCCCTTAATTTCACACTTTTCCCTAGACATTACCCTTTAGAAATATTTTCCCCTTATTAATTTTCATTTTTCCCTTAAAAACCCACTAAATCCCTTTATCCTAAGTTGTTTCCTTACCTGTAGTCCCGCTTTATGTATACTACCCCCACCACTGTGTAAATCCCTAACCCTCACTAAACCTTTGATTATATGTAACCCACCACATTATTAATCCCCAAGCCCTGCCAATCACACCCCAACTCAGTCCTTGCAACTCTGTCACACGATAGCCCTCTAATCAACTGCTCCTAGATCCGACAACCCATATCCATATCGCATGCTCCCATCGTCCGACAGTTAAAATTCCAAAAGCATGCGAGATTCGTGGTTTTTCCCGAGCGCTCTTTTCCTACATGGCAACCCCATGTTATATCGCGTGCTCTCAAAAAATACCACCCTTCACTCAAAAGTTGTGTTATATGCCATAAATCTGCCTTCCCGCTTAAAAGCAAACTACCCACTATTCATTTATTAATCCCACGCCCAAATTTAACTGTTGTCAATTAAAAGCCAAAAAATCCCCCTTTTCACTCTTCTGTTATTTCATTGCAAAGACCTCTACAGACCAATTATGAACCCCAAGAACTCTGCTCAAATATTTTTTATCCATTTGTAGCCTGGAGACCCTACAAACTCCAAATTGAAGCAAAACATAGACAATTGAAGCCTTAGAAACCTCTGCTGCTACCACAGAACCCTGTCTGCACACCAAGTCTCTATTTTTCCAGGTATTCTTAAAAGAACCATAACAGCCCTCTACTTAAACTTTTCACAGTAATTGTAAAAGGTTAATTAATTAAATTAATTAAAAACCTTACTAAACTGAAGAAACCTACTGTGCATCCTAAGAAACCCATTCCTACAGACTCTATTGACTCCTCCCACTATTCCTGAAAACCTGAGTTTACTCCCAAAAGCCATGAAAACAATAATTCAATAGAATAAACTGAATTATGACTTCCCAAAGTATTCTAAATGAGAAACCCCCGCAAACCCCTCACCTGGATGTTGACCACCTCCCATTGGCTGACAGAGATTTCCAAATTAAAGACACAGCTTCCCCTAGCCACCTATTGAAACTCCACAGCTGGAGTAAAGACAAATTCTTGAACGAAAATGATGGTATTCATTTATGGGCATTCAATTTGCCAAAATACTTGTTCCCACAGGTATACCAGTTCTCTGAAATAATCCATCTATGCCTAAACTGTTATATCCCAAGCTAGAGATCCATAGTCTCTCTTGACCAGCAAATTTTGTTTACAATCACTGCAGAATCAATAAACCAAATGCTGCAAATCTAGCCAAGCCCAAATGAAACCCCATTTTCCATTGAAAACCTACTTGCACTCTATTTGAAGCTAGACCTTACCAAGAGGGCTCAAATCTTTTAAACTTTCATTCTAGAAGAGTCTCATACCCCTACAGACAGTCATCTATACTCAGCCACCATTTTCTCTGAGAGGGTTAGACAATTTGTGACCATGCTCTCTTGTATTCTAGGATACACCATTGATGAGCATGTAGATGAGCCTGTACTTGCTTTCCTCTCCATTTTTTTCCCAGGCAAGCCTCCAGCAACAATAATAAGTTTTTCCCAGTTCTTAGCAGACAAAATCCATGATCAATTGATCAAATTGCCAAATGAAAGAGTATTTAAATACTCTTCAGTGTTGTTCCACATGTTCCTATATTTCCAGTCAGATAAGTTTCCAGTCAATATCCAAAATTTGGACACTAAGGGCCATCCCAAATCAATCATCTTTTGGACACCCTAAATCCAAAAGTATTCCACTATTTTTAGTTATAGAGAGTTCATTGATTCCTTTGTGCATCTAGTTGTAAATATGTTAACCAGTAGCAATCAACCCAGGATCAATGATGAGTTAAAAATATTTTTGTAGTTATCTAAGAATAGTAGAATAGGGGACTGGTATCTATAATAGGACCATACTGAAATTAGAATATATGGATGTCATCTCACTCCCTATAAGTGTTGTAGCATTTTTTGGTTTTGATAAGATAGAATATTTGAAAAAAAAGTTAAGTTAAGATATGGACATAACAATAGTGAATAAAATGCTTTTGAAAATATCTTGATGGTGATATCCATATCAAAGAAAATGTTAGGTTAGATGTCCTAAAAAATCAAGGCAAAAAACTAAATGTTAAGTTAGAAAGAAAAGAAAACAAATAAACTCTAAAAGTGAGAAAGTCTAAATGCCACTACTATTTTTCCTCAAAATAATGGTTGTGTTCAGCCTGTCATAATTGCCACAACCCATGACAGTCAAATAGTTTAATCTTGACTGCTTCATGCTTTAAATTTGATGTTATAGTTAGAGAAGAAAGATCTGGCTAAACTATTTAATCTTGGCAGATCAGTAGTTAGGTAGAGAATAATAAGGTGCTCATTAGTTTAATCTAAGCCCTTGGATGTCATAAGATTAGAATTAGATAGTTTGCTTTTGTAAAATAAAAAGAAAGGAAAAGGGTTTTCTAGCTTAAATGCACCCATTAAGTGAAGAAAAAAATGATAGGATAAGCAAAGGGTAAGTAGAAGAAAGGTTGCAAAAGCATGATAATTCATTGGACAAAATGTACATTTATCATGTTTTACCATATGTTTCTATGTCCATGAGGCAATTACACGAAGAAAATGAAGGTATACTTTACTAATTTCATCCCTATATTTATTATTTTCCCCTTCCCACCTTCATACAGTTCATATTCATTCATTTTCCACAAAAAACACATTTTCCTAACGTTAAAATCCTTTTTACCTGGGAAAAGTGAAAACCCCATGTTAAATCCCCTTTTACATGAAAAACCCATAAAATGATGTTTAGCATAAGTATTGATGTATATATGTGAAAATAAAATAACCTATGAAAAGCATTATACTTAGTGTATTTCCCCTTTCCGCTCATATTTTATTTATTTTCCATTTTTCGCTCATATTTCATATATTTCCCCTTTTCCACTCATATTTCATATTAACGCTAACATATCGTATTAAACCCCTAAAAGTCCCTTTCCCATATATATTAACTCCCTTTAATAAAATACCCCGAAACCATAAGTTTTATAATAAAACTATGTATTTAATAAAACATCACATCGGCAGATCGCAACCTTCCAACGTGCATCCACTCTCCTCCAATTGCGATATGCGATCAACAACAGACCCGAACCCGACACAATATATATTATAATCCATTTCCATATCACATCCGCCCCTCATCGTAAGTCCTAGCTAAAGCATTACCTTCCACCATTGCAATCCCCAATATGCGATGGGAACCCGGGCCCGACGTAGTATTATCCATGGTTTATTTCCTACATCGTGTCTAGCCCCTATCGCATCCTTTGCAATGGGCCTTTCCTTTGCTAAACCCTTATTATGATATGCAATGAACCCAGACCTGATGACATTTATCTACCCAAATTTATATTATTTCAAGTCCGTCAAACCTTGTTTTGCAAAGATTTTCTTTGTTAAATTTTTTTTATGTTTTAAATGAAAAGTCAACCTAAACCTTTGTTTAACCGTAAAACCCCACTAATCTCAGCCTTTAACCCATAATTAAGCCCATACCTCCATAATTAATCGTTGGTTCCCTTCGTACTACTCTTTCGCTCTACCACCATCTGATCTAATGCATTCAAATCCAACGGCCCCCAGCAACTTTGGGTTGGCTCTCTGTACGGGCATTAACCACCCGAAAAGCAATATTCTACTGACCCCCCCTTGCTACATGTTAGACTCAGATTATATTGGGTGACCCCTCCCAAAACCGCCCATAATTGATAAGTGGTGCGATGAAAACCAAAACCGCCTCTCGCATAACGACAAAATGGCCACTATTCACTTTGAGCCATAATTCAAAAAGAAGACTGTTTTTCCTTTTAAACGCCTAAATCACCATTTTGTTTTGTTTTGCCTATTTTACATAGTGAAGCCTCCATAAGCCTCTGCGACCAATAAAACCATCATTTTACCTTCTAATATGCTCTGGACTCCTTCCAATATCCTTTCAAGCTCAACAAAGCCATTGACGACCTTCTCTGTCACCTATGTTTTTCTTAACAATTTCTATGTTTTGCAGGTAAAGACTCCTGTTCCAAGCTTACAAAGAAAAAATTTTGCATACAGTTAGAAGAAAAATATGAAGATCATATCAAATTAATTTACCCTGTAACATAAAAAGCGATTTACTATTGAAAAACACAGTAAAAGCCTGAAATGCACATTAAAGGTAAAAAGACACAGTAAAGGCTACTAAGCAGGGTCAAAGGATATTCACAGAGTTTAAAGAGTATCATATGAAAGATCAAATGAAGGAATCAGCCAAGCATAAAGGATACAAACAATCAAGCAGCTTAAAGGGCAAAATATTAAATAACAAAGCCAACACAACCTGAATAAGAGGGACAACAAGAAGCAGTTCAATAGTTGTCCCTATCTTCTTGCATAAAGATATTTCCTTTCCTAGAATATATCTTAGTCAATTTTAGGATATTTTCTTAATTTCATTATTGTATAAATAACTCTCTTCTCGAGATGTTATGGGTTCGAATTTCAAGATTCATTGTTCATTGCTTGTTAAGTATTGACTGTTAATTCTACTTTGAACCTGGAAGCCACCTTTGAAGGAAGCATTTCTAGACACTTGATGTACTCAGTCTTTCTGGAACCTTAATACAAAGAAGAGGATTTTGAATTTAGTTTTACATAGTTTGTGTTATCCTATAAGTTTTTCTAGTTATTAATCATTATGTTTTTCTTCATATGCTTATGACTTATAGAGATATATAGGTAGGGACAATTGTGTCTCAATTTATTCCTATAAGCTCCTGAAGTGATCATCTATTAAGAGAATGGACTAATGAACTGTCTATTTAGCTAATCCCCTCTAATCAATAAATCATCAGCATCTTGTGTAAGCTTAAGTATACTGCCTTGAATCTTTGGAACGTAGTTCAGAAGGTTTTTCCTACTTATGATTGTTCTGTTTTACAATCTGCAAACTGTGATAATCATATTATTTTATGTCTTCTTCTCACCACTATTTTGATCTATATCATTGTCTAAAGCTTTATAGCAACCCTTTGTTGAGATATTAATATAACCCAAAGGATTAAAGTATTTCAATCCTACATTTGTCTTCATTCATTGGTCATCCAAAACTAAAACCAAAAACCCCAAAACAGTTATTTTAGATGCTCTGTCATTGGTAGCTAACCTACTACTATCTCAAAGGTACAACATCATATTGGTGCCGTTATCGGGGATTCGAATTTCCTTTAAGTTTCCCTTGGGACAAAGGTATTCATTCATTATTTTCCTTTAAAGGTGATTAAAGGTTTAGAAATGTTAAAATCATTCACCTAAGCAACTCCACACTCCCAAGCTGGCACCTTTTAAACATACTAGATATCGTTCAGAAGCTAACATAGTTAGTCCTCTGTCAGATCCTAAAAGGCTTCTAAGAAAAGCTAGTTCTAAAAGGGGCACCATCCATCTTCTTCTTCCTCTTCAGTCCTACAGTCTGAAGAATTGGAATCATTTGACCCCTATAGTAATATCCCATCTGATCCTGATTACTCCCATTTATCACCTAGGGTTGCTGAACTTCTAGATAAAGGAGTTGATTTTAAGTCAGCCTGCCTTATTCATTCATTAGAGTCTCATCCAATACCCACACTACCACCAGGATCACCTAAAACTAAATCTGATTTGGGTGTTGATCCACCAGAATATAAACCCACATACTTCATATCCCCTACCACCTATCCATTTCCTTCCATTTTTGACCGACATGAAGCTTCTTCTTCTAAACAATCTGATGAGACCTTATCTATATATACTAATCCTCTCTTTGAAACAAAATAAGGTATTCCTTTACAAGTCCCAAAGCTAGTTCTTAAAACTCCTTTGAAGTCTTTCAAGAGATCTCCTCCTCCTTCACCTGCAACTAGTTCACCAACCCCTAAATTACCATCTTCTTCCTCTACATTTTCTTCATCCACACAAACCCCTCATACTCCACCTGGACAACCTCATATACCTCAAGCACCTCATACACCACCTGTTGTCATGGCTTTCCAACCTATTGTACAGGCTAGATATGCTGCCTTAGTCTTACCTAATAACCTTGATGCATTCCCAGCTGGATACTTAAAATACCTTCCCATGTACAATGGAGAAAATGGTCCCTCAGCTGAGGACCATCTTCAAGCTTTCCTAAACTTTGCAGACAACATGAATATTGAACAAGAAAACATTTATATGAGATTGTTTGTATAGTCACTTGAAGGAAATGTGAGGATTTGGTTTAGACAGTTACCAGCCGCTTCCATTAGAAATTGGGAAGAGCTTACAACCATATTTAAAAATCAAAGGGGTGTCAAAAAGGATCCTCTTTACTTCCTCACAAAATTTGAAGAGCTTAAAAGGAAATTCAATGAACCAGCATCAGATTTTATCAAAAGATTCAATAAACTCTATCACAAAATGCCAACTGATTGTAAGCCCCCTTTAGCAGAAACTAAGTCTAGATTTTCTAAAGCTTTTGATGATGACTTTTCTGTTATGCTATGAGAGAGAACTTCAATAACTCTTGAAGATATGAAAACAAATGCTATAGAAGTAGAAGCAACTAGGGAAGCCTCAACTTCTTTAAAACTTAAGGAAGAAAAGGCCCAAAGAAAACTCAAATCTGTTCAAGAAGCCTCTAGTTCCTCTAAGACTAAATCAAAAGATTCAAAAATAGATGAAATAACATCTCTTCTTGGAAACCTATCAAATAGGATTTCAAAGATTGAGACCCAACCTAGGACAATACAAAAAATAGTTACTAGACCTCAAAACCAAAATCAAGGTCAGTATGAAAGAAATCCACCACTACAAATTCTTCAGAGACCTAGCAATGATCAACGGGTTCCTACTCCTCTATTGATGGATGACCAACAACCTTATGATAATACTATGAAAATTAATAAAGATATTAATAGTATGGGTTCTTCTTCCAATCAAACAGCCATCATTCCTCTCTCATAACAAAATTAGGTTCAAGAAGATCAAGAAGCTTCACAGGTCTCTAAATATCATGCTTTCTCTGAATTTTTAATTGCATAATTAAACAAGAGGTATGATCTTAGGCCTAGGCCAGGTCCTGGGAGACCTCTAAAGGAAACTCCAATAATGGAACCACGTACCAAAACTGCTAAAGCTCAAACAACTCTTATTTACCCCTTAGATCAGTCAATTGACACTGCCCACACTAGTAAAAACATTTTGACTACATTTAATGTTGAAAAAGAATTAGAGAGGGTTAAGATCCCAATTCCACTATTAGAACTTTCTAAAAATCCTGGTTACAAAAGCCAAGTCACAAAATGGATACAAAATACCTCGGTTGATGTTGAAGGTGATGTCATAAGTCTTCAGGATGAAAAACTAGCAGTAGTTTTTGGCCCTAGTTCAGACATGATAGATGAGATAGTGCCTCCTTTCTATGTAACTCTTAAAACAAATGATTCCATGTTGTATAATTGTATGCTTGATTCAGGTGCATCACACAACCTTATGCTAAAATCTAACATGGACCATTTGAAACTCAACATAACTAGATCCTACCATGACCTGTACACCTTTGATTCTAAAAGGGTACCCTGTTTGGGATTGATCAAGGATCTAGTGGTTACCCTTGCCCAAATTCCATCGAAAAGTGTAGTATTTGATATTTTTGTCATAGACATCCCTCCCAAGTTTGGAATGCTCCTTTCTAGGTCTTGTTGTGCCAAATTAGGGTGAACTCTACATATGGATATGTCATATGCTACTATTCATGTTTATAGAGGAGAGAAATTAAGGTTATATAGAGAGGTAAGATTTATACAAATTGTTTGTAAGACTGACCAACCAAGGAACCATCCAATTTATGCAATAGATCAAGACTTTGGTTGTTTTCAACTCACTTCAAACCAACATAAAACTCAAGTCAAAATTGAAGAAGTAGTTGAAAGTACTGAACCAAACCAAACTAATATTTGGAAATTGTTCTTTGATTGCTCTTGCACAAAAGATGGGGCAGGAGCTGGAGTAGTTTTAATTTCACCTGAAAAGAAAATATAACACAATCATGTAAATTAGATTTTGAAGTTACAAATAATGTGACTGAATATGAAGCTTTCCTTTTAGCATTGCAATTAGCCAAAAGCTTAAAAGTTCAAAAGTTAAGTGTTTTTACTGATTCAGAACTTATTGTTAAGCAAGTAAGAAATGCTTGCCAAACCAACCACCCTAGACTTAGGTCCTACCAAAATGAAGTATGGTATTCAGTTGAAAACTTCTTCGATGTTTTTAATTTGACTCATATTCCCAGAGATCTGAATATTCATGTAGATGCCTTAGCTGTCTCTGCCAGTTCTTTTAAAATTCTGATCATACTGATGTACTCTATCAAATACAAGTCAAATATAGGCCATCTATCCTAGATAATCTAAAACATTGGAAAATATTTGAAGATGATGAACATTTGAAATCATTTCTGCAGGAAATAGATGATTTTTCATTTCTACAAATTGATGAAGATAGAACTGAAATAAATGAAAATGTAGATGGAAATGATATTTCAAATTTTAAAACCCAAATTTCTAATCATGACATTATTCAATTATCTAATAATTTTATTCCAAAAGGACTCATTCCTTTAGAAAAATTGTTTGATCAAAATGATGTCCTCCGAAACCCTCAGTCCATTTCTTCAGAAGATGACATAGAAGAGATTAACATTGGAACTGAAGAAGATATCGAAAGCATCAAAATATGTGCATCTCTAGACCCTGAGATCAAAGCTCAATATCTTAAGTTACTGTAAAATTAGAAGGATGTTTTTTCTTAGACTTATGTTGATCTAAAGGCCTATGATACTTCATTAATACAGCATAAGATCCCTTTGAAGCCAGAAGCAAAACCTTATCAACAGAAACTTAGAAGGATAAATCCAGCACTTCTACCTACTGTTGAAAGGGAGATTAAGAAAATGCTAGATGCTCAGATCATCGTCCCTCTTAGATATTGTAATTGGGTTGCAAATCTAGTGCCTGTTAGAAAGAAAAATGGGGAAATAAGACTTTGTGTGGATTTTAGAAATTTGAAAAAGGAATCATTAAAAGATAATTATCCTTTGCCCAAAATGGATTAGTTACTTCAAATGGTTTCAAGAGCACAAAGACTTTATATGCTTGATGGTTTTTCAGGTTACAATCAGGTGAACGTTGATATAGCAGACAGAGAGAAGACAACCTTTACTACACCCTGGGGTATATTCATGTACGCTAGGATGCCATTTGGCTTAACCAATGCTGGAGCAACATTTCAGAGATCTATGGACATAGCTTTTATGGGTCAGGTAAATAAATTTGTGGTTACTTATCTTGATGACATAACTGTTTTTTCTAAATCTGATCAGAAACATCTAAATCACTTGATGAAGATTTTTGACAGGTGTAGAAAATTTGGAATATCATTGAACCCTAAGAAGTCCTTGTTTGTTGTCAAAGAAGGAAAACTATTGAGCCATATTATTTCAAAGGATGGAGTAGTAATTGACCCCAAACGAGTATCTTCCATTGAAACATTGACCTTACCTAGAATCAAGAAGGAGATTCAAGCTTTTCTAGGCAAGATTAATTTTTTAAGGAGGTTTATTCCAAATTATGTAGAGATTGTAAAAGATATAACCGACATGCTCCGAAAGGACCATGAAATCAAATGGACTCCCTCTTCTAGGCATGCATTTGAACATATAAAAAGGATTATCTCTGAAGCTCCCACCTTAGCCAACCCTAATTACACTAATGCATTTAGTATTTTCTCTTTTGCCTCTGAAACAACCCTTGCTTCCATTCTACTACAGAAAAATGAAGATTCCCATGACCAACCCATAGCCTTTGTCAGCAAGGTTATGATAAATGTTGAGCTTAAGTATGACATCATTGAGAAGTGAGCCTATGCCCTCATTCAAGCCCTGAAATCATTCAGTATGTATGTCATATATTCACCTATTACTGCTTATATCCCTAATAGTGTTGTGAAAAATGTCCTAACCCAACCAGACACTGAATGGAAAAGAGGTAGATGGATCAGTCAAACTTTGGAGTCTGATCTAACTATCAAGACTACCAAGCTAGTAAAAGGTCAAGGATTAGCCAAGCTTCTAGTTGAATCCAACTGCAAAGTTCTTGTAATCAATTCTGTTTTAGAAATACAAGGGGAGAATCCACAAGAACCTTCCTTTCATCCTAAAGGGGAGAATCCACAAGAACCTTCATTTCATTCAAAAGGGAAGAATACACAAGAACCTTCCCTTCATCCTAAAGGGGAGAATCCACAAGAACCTCTACCTTCAGATAAGATCAGTCCTATACACATTGATGAAAAATTCTTGTTTTCAAACTGGTATCAAGATATTGTAAATTTCTTGATCCATTTTGAATGTCCAACATCATTCTCCAAAACCGAGTGTAAAACCCTTACGTTAAAATCAGTCAAGTACTGCATTATAAATGCAAATTTATACTGGAAAGATCCACTAAATATTTTGTTATTATGTTTAAAAGAATCAGAAACTGAAGAAATCATTGATCAGTTTCATACAGGATTTTGTGGAGGACATTATGCTTGGAGAGCAACAGCATACAAAATTCTGAGGGGAGGATTTTATTGGCCCACATTGTTCTTACAAGTAGGGGCAAAGGTCAGAGGTTGTGTTCCTTGTCAAATGTTTGCTGGTAAACAAAAATTAGCAACTCTTCCACTTATTCCATCAATATTTTCAACACCTTTTTCTCAATGGGGATTATATTTTGTTGGAGAGATTCACCCCACTTCAAGTAATTAGCATAGATGGATCCTCACTGCAATAGATTACTTTACTAAATGGGTGGAAGCAATTCTAGTCAGAAATGCTACTGATTCAGTAGTAATTAAGTTTATTGAGGAGAATATCTTATCTAGATTTGGTTGCCCAACTCAAATTGTCACTAATAATGCAACAGCTTTTTCTTGTATTAAATTGATTGACTTTTTCTAGAAATATTAGATTATGTTACATCATTCAACTCCATACTACCCTCAAGGTAATGGCCTTGCAGAGTCATCCAACAAAATCCTGGTAAAGGTAATCAAAAAGACTCTAGATGATCATAAGAAGAGCTAGGATTCACATTTGATTTATGCAGTATGGGCAAACATAATTACTCCAAAGAGATCAACTGGAAAATCTCCATTTCAATTAGTCTATGGGAAAGATGCAATTTTCCCTACCAATTTGGCCTTCCTTATTTTAAAATTCCTACAAGATTCAATAAATGAACCTGATGATTTTTCAAGAAGAATAAATCAGATTATTGAACTTAATGAAAACAGAGATGAAGTTCAACACAAATTGTAGAAATATCAGAATAAGATGAAGGTCTTGTTTGACAGAAGAGCCAGGGAAAGGGACTTTAAGGAAGGTGATCTAGTTCTAAGATGGGATGACAGGAGAGAAGAGAAAGGGAAGTATGGCAAATTTGACAATCTATGGTTTCGACCTTTAGCAATTACTGAAGTGAAGGGTAACAACACTTTTGTGCTGCAGAATCTTGAGGGGCTATATTCCACTTATCTTATAAATGGAAGGTTTCTCAAACATTACATTCAGTACTAAGAAGTTGAAATAGTTTTGATTGTAAATACTCAGGTTTCCTTTTACTTTTCAAGATGTTAGTGTGATCTTTCTTACAACAAGGACTCCATAGCCTGAGGAGAAGGCACGTGGTTCTGCAGGTTCTCTACATTCTACAGGAGAAAGAAGTCCCTAGATGGAGCCAATGTTGTAGCATTTTTTGGTTTTGATAAGATAGAATATTTGAAAAAATGTTAAGTTAGGATATGGACATAACAATAGTGAATAAAATGCTTCTAAAAATATCTTGATTATGATGTCCATATCAAAGAAAATTTTAGGTTAGATGTCCTAAAAAATCAAGGAAAAAAACAAAATGTTAGGTTAGAAAGAAAAGAAAATAAATAAACTTTGAAAGTGAGCAAGTCTAAATGTCACTACTGGTTGTGTGCAGCTTGTCATAAATGCCACAACCCATGACAGTCAAATAGTTTAATCTTGACTGCTTCATGCTTTAAATTTAATGTTATAGTTAGAGAATAAAGATATGGCCAAACTATTTAATCTTGGCAGATCAGTAGTTAGGTAGAGAATAATAAGGTGCTCATCAGTTTAATCTGAGCCCTTGGATGTCATAAGGTTAGAATTAGATAGTTTTCTTTTATAGAAGTATGATAATTCATTGGACAAAATGTACATTTATCATGTTTTACCATATGTTTCTATGTCCATGAGGCAATTACACAAAGCAAATGAAGGTCTACTTTACTAATTTCATCCCTATATTTACTATTTTCCCCTTCCCACCATCATACAGTTCATATTCATTCATTTTCCATAAAAAACCTCTTTCCCTAAGGTTAAATCCTTTTTACCTGGGAAAAGTGAAAACCCCATGTTAAATCCCCTTTTACACGAAAAACCCAGAAAATGATGTTTAGCCTAAGTATTGATGTATATATGCAAAAAGCAAATAACCCATGAAAAGCATTATACTTAGCGTATATCCCCTTTCTGCTCATATTTCATATATTTTCCCTTTTCCGCTCATATTTCATATTAATGCTAACTTAGCATATTAAACCCCTAAAAGTCCCTTTCCCGTATATATTAACTCCCTTTAATAAAATACCATGAAATCATAAGTTTTATAATAAAACTATGTATTTAATAAAACATCACATCGGCAGATCGCAACCTTTCAACGTGCATCCACTCTCCTCCGATTGCGATATGCGATCAATGATGGACCCCGACCCGATGCAATATATATTATAATCCATTGCAATATCGCATCCTCCCCTCATCGCAAGTCCTGGCTAAAGCATTACCCTCCACCATTGCGATCTCCGATATGCAATGGGAACCCAGACCTGATGCAGTATTATCCATGGTTTATTTCCTACATCGCATCCGGCCCTTATCACATTCCCTTACGATGGGCCTTTCCTTTACTAAACTCTGATTGCGATATGCGATGAACCCAAACCCGATGACATTTATCTGTCCAAATTTATATTATTTCAAGTCTGTCAAACCTTGTTTTGCAAAGATTTTCTTTGTTAAATTGTTTTTATGTTTTAAAGAAAAAGTCAACCTAAACCTTTGTTTCACCATAAAACCCCACTAAGCTTAGTATTTAACCCATAATTAAGCCCATACCTCCATAATTAATCATTGGTTCCCTCTGTACTGCTCTTTTTCTCCACCAATGTCCGATCTAATGCATTCAAATCCAACGACCCTCAACAATTTCAGGTTGGCTCTCTGTACGGGCATTACCCACCCAAAAAGCGGTATTCTACTGACCTCCCCTTGCTACATGTGAGGCTTAGATTATATTGGGTTACCCCTCCCAAAACCGCCCGTGCTTCATAATCGGTGCGATGAAAACCAAAACCACCTCTCGCATAACGACAAAATGGCCACTATTCACTTTGCGCCATAATTCAAAAAGAAGACTGTTTTTCCATTTAAATGCCTAAATCACCATTTTGCTCTGTTTTGCCTGTTTTACATAGTGAAGCCTCCATAAGCCTCTGCGACCAATAAAACTATCATTTTACCTTCTGATACACTCTGGACTCCTTCTGATATCCTTTCAAGCTCAGCAAAGCCAATGACGACCTTCTCTGTCACCTATGTTTTTCTTAACAATTTCTGTGTTTTGCAGGTAACGACTCCTGTTCCAGGCTTACAAAGGAAAAATCTTGCATACAGTTAGAAGACAAATATGAAGATCATATCAAATTAATTTACCCTGTAACATAAAAAGTGATTTACTGTTGAAAAACACAGTAGAAACCTGAAATGCACAGTAAAGGTAAAAAGACACAGTAAAGGCTACTAAGCAAGGTCAAAGGATATTCACAAGGTTTAAAGAGTATCAGATGAAAGATCAAATGAAGGAATCAGCCAAGCTTAAATGATACAAACAATCAAGCAGCTTAAAGGGAAAAATATCAAACAACAAAGCTAGCACAACTTGAATAAGAGGGACAACAAGAAGCAGTTCAATAGTTGTCCCTATCTTCTTGCATGAAGATATTTCCTTTCCTAGAATAAATCTTAATTAGTTTTAGGATATTTTCTTAATTTCATTATTGTATAAATAACTCTCTTCTCGAGATGTTAGGGGTTCGAAGTTCAAGATTCATTATTCATTACTTGTTAAGTCTAGACTGTTAATTCTACTTTGAACCTGGAAGCCACCTTTGAAGGAAGCTTTTCTAGACACTTGATGTACTCAGTCTTTCTAGAACCTTAATACAAAGCAGAGGATTCTGAATTTATTTTTACACAGTTTGTATTATCCTGTAAGTTTTTCCAATTATCAATCATTATGTTTTTCTTCATATCCTTATGACTTATAGAGATATCTAGGTAGGAAGAAGTGTGCCTCAATTTATTCCTATAATCTCCTGAAGTGATCATCTATTAAGAGAATGGATTAATGAACTGTCTATTTAGCTAATCCCCTCTAATCAATAAATCATCAACATCTTGTGTAAGCTTAAGTATACTGCCTTGAATCTTTGGAACGTAGTTCATAAGGTTTTCCTACTTATGATTGTTCTGTTTTACAATCTGCAAACTATGATAATCATATTATTTAAGGTCTTCTTCTCACCACTATTTTGATCTATATCACTGTCTAAAGCTTTATAGCAGCCCTTTGCAGAGATATTAATACAACCCAAAGGATTAAAGTATTTCAATTCTACATCTGTCTTCATTCATTGGTCTTCCAAAACTAAAATCAAAAACCCCAAAACAATTATTTTAGATGCTCTAGCATTGGTAGCTGACCTACTACTATCTCAGAGGTACAACAATAAGCTACCCAAATATCTTCCCATGAGGATATTTGCATTAGAATATATTAGGTAGATTATAAACTTAGATGATGTGAATTTCCTATCAGCTAGGAAGAAAACACAGTTCAAGATAAAAAACCAGATTGGTCCTTTTATCTGTAATAATAGGGAGGTTGGAGAAGAAGCAGAGAAGTGTTTACAGGAAATGAAACTCAGTAGCAGTTTTAAATGGCAATATGACCCTTTACGAGTCATAAACAAACTAAAGCTCAAATTCAAATTAAGCCCTTTTATGCATGGGTCCAGGGTAGACATTGAAAAATATGCCAACCAGTCAAAATGGTTGGAAAATACCTAGATAGATATGGAGAAGTAGATGGATACTAGTTCCATTCTGCATACTCCAGACCTGCGAGACAAAACTAAAAAAAGGACCAGGGAAGAAGGTTCTTGCTTAAGCATAGATACAACACATGACAAATTTGAAATCATGTACCAGAAAAATCCCAAGCTAAATCTTGTAAATGAGCAAGACAAGCAAGAAGAGGACATTGAGACAGTAAATACACTTCAAATCATGGACATAGATACAGGGCGTTGTAGCATTTTTTGCTTTTGATAAATTAGAATAAATTAGACAAAAAAATGAAAATGTATTTACAAAATGTTAAGATAGGATATGGACAAAAAGAATATTGAATAAAAAATTCTTGGAAAATATTTTGATAAATATGTCCATATGAAAGAAAATTCTAGGGTAGATGCTCTAAAAAATGAAGGCAAATAAAATGTTAGGTTAGACAGAAAAGAAAAAAAAATAAACTCTGAAAGTGTTGCAAATCTAAATGCCACTACTTTGTTCTAAATTCATTTGAAAATAATAGTTTTGTGTAGTTTGTTTAGATGCCACACTAGGTTATTTTATCCAATTATACAGTTGCACCATAATTCAATTTGTTCTCATAGGTAGAAAATAAATTGGCTCAACAATTTAATCTGAGCCAATGGAAGAAAAAAGGTATAGAGATATATTGTTTATAAAAGGAAAATATTGGGTTTCTAGTTCAAATGCACTCTAGAAGGATAAGTAAAAATGTTAGGAATAGAAGGGTAGGTAGAAATGTGAGAGTTGGAAATGTTGAAATGGTTGTTTCCTAAGTATTGTATCGCATCACATTTTTTTTTTCTCAATTGGTCTACTCCTATTATTATACAAAAAATGTTACAGCGAGGCAAACCTCAAAGATTCTTGCCTTGAGGATGGCATTTGACAGAGTATTTCTTGTCATCCTGACTATGGAGCCAGCGAAAGACTTACATCGGAGTGGATAACTTTCCAGAACATTGGCCTTACCATAAACCTCAAAACTAACCAAGCAATGATACATGGCGAGATTAAACTTTGCTGACTCCAACATAAAAAAAACTACAACAGACTCCAACATGAACAAAACAATGACAGACTCCATCAAGTGGAGTTGACAAAGACCATAAACTGACACAGACACAGTAGATTGGAAGGGAGGCAAACTCCTACTTCGGCCGCAGAACAAAAACAAGGGCATTGGCTGGATCATTCGTCAACTGAGGTAGACGGTTGTTCCTTAACAATCCTGCACCCAAACTGCTTTGAGTCACTTGAACCTGGCTAATGGACCGCTTCTCTTGCCGGCGCGCTTGGACTTGCATCATCTTCAGGGTTCACCGCGGACATGCCTCCTGTTACTGGGCACTGGTCGACATTGGGATTGGCCCGTCTTTGCTCTGTCGGGACCTCGAGATGACCAGCTTGCTCACATTTTTCAATCGTGACTGAGACTATAAAGGAGGAATTCGCCAGGGAGCATGGAATGCAGAAACGGGCAGTGGGATGAGCACTGTGCTCACAAACATCATTCCTAACATGCCCTCGACCTCTTCCCCTACCACTTCTGGTAGCCGGGTAGTGAGCTTGACCAGACTCCAGCGTGTCTGAGGATGGGTCCGAGGTGGTGGAGTAGTGCTGGTGGATGGCACGACCTCGTGAGCCGCCCCGCCTACTCACAAGTCTAAGTCATTTGCGCGGCATGTTGATGACCCAGGATATGTCATAGGGGAGCGAAAGCACCGAGGGGCAGATATACAGAGGGGTAGTAGCACAGAGGGGTAGGGAACTAATGCAGAGAGAGAGGCAGAAACAGAGGTGAATGCAGAGAGGGAGGAGCCTGAGGAGTGGATGTGCCAAGTGAGACGAAAGCAGAGACCAAGTGACACTATGAACCTCTGGAACCAGAGCCGAGCTGTAGAACCAAGTTAGCAGAGACAGGCTAACTGAATGGCATGAAGAATCGCCCGGAGCAGCAACCATTACAGAGCTGAGGGCCTGGAGCATAACCCCAGGAATGACAAACCATCGGACCGCCATCGTGCTATGAACCGGGAGCTGGAGAGGAGTGGTGAATGCTAGAACTGTAAGCCGTCCCCTTGCCATAACATATGGCGCAACTGGGCTACCACCTGCCCAGTCGACGCGCCGCCTTTGTACCGCGTCTCGGTTCAAACACCCGCAGCCGGGGATTGTATCGCATCACATTATTCATAATTGAATTAACCATTTGGTGAATAATAGTATGATGTGCGATACCAATATCAGTTGTTCGATGACCGTTGATTCCTGACCATAGGATCATATCGCATCGCATCGTTCATGAGTGCATCAACCATTGGGCGGATGAAAGTGTGATGTGCAATACCATTGTCAATCATCATATCACTACTGATTCTTGATCGTAGGATCATATCGCATCCCATCATTCATGAGTGCATGAACCATTAGAAGAAGGAAAGTGTGATTTGTGATATGCCATCACTTCATTCATTAAATCACCCAGACCCACACTGGCCGCGTCCGCCTATCATATCACGACCCCACCATTCATTCCCTGCTCATACATGTTAAACTACCTCCATCTCACCTCTCATCCCACACACTCTGTAATCATATGGCCCACACTCCCTTTCGGCCCTCATTCACCATCCGAAGTTTATCGGCAGGGGCCGAAATGAGTAGTCTTTAATACCACCCATATAAACCACGAAAGTGCGTGCTTTTTAGTCTTCGGGACTAAAAATCCCAAAACCACAAACTTCTCCATCTTATCCGTAAAGGTGGTATCCTCCATAGTTGTTACCTCCACTCCACGTCATGCTACACTTCATATCTCCTGTCCAATCATCGTCCTCCTATCCATTTCCCATTCATTTCAACTCCCGCACATTTATAACTAAATGTCCGTTAATTAACCCGTTGAATAATTAATGAACTTTCAAATGTTCGGCGCCACCTTTCGACTCCATTTTTCTCTTTATAAGCACTCTACCATACATTTCAAAGGTTACACAGTTAACTTCTACGACCGAGAGTATTCTTCAAAGCTCGCCTTCTCAACAGATCAACCACTGCCCAACATTCTAACATCCATTTGTCCTATTCGCAAGCATAGCTTCTAGGTCCACTTGTCAATCACCTATCTCCACTTCGTTAACTCGTTTTTATCATTCTGTCATTTACAGTTTGCAGTTTAATTTTCCAAAATGCCTCCCAAGGGAAAAGCAATTGCAGAAGTTTGAAATCCTCTAATTCAACCACAAATTGATTTCCTCCATACTCCATTAGTTGACAAGGATTGAAAAATCATTAAGACTTCTTCTCAATTTGATTTATTTGAAATTTATTGTTGGTGGGAAGAGTAGCTAATCAACCAGAGTGATTAAATTGGGCTTTGGGAATCCAAATTACCCCATTATATTTTTCGACAAATACACAAAGCTCCAGATTTTCTGAGAAAATGCAAATAATCCTATGATCCCAGCCAAAGAGCCATAATCTCACCTACTAGAGAAATCCTCTGTCCTATTAATGTTGATTCAATTGAGAAAATATTGCATGCCCCTGCCACTACACCAACTCATCCTTTTTCTCATGAAAACCTGATAGAAGCTTATAAAAAATTGGACTTTACCAAGAGATCCTAGACCCTGGAACTATTTTTAGCAATTGGTAGTCCTCTACCAAAGAGAAATCCCCCTTATGGTTCATCTATGTTTCCTGATAGAGCTAGGCATATCACTACTATCCTATCCTATTTGCTTGGTTACCACTCTGATCAGTTTGTCAATGAAGCCATCCTTGGTTTCTTATCCATGTTTTCTTTTGATTCTAAGCCTACTGTTATTTATGAATTTTGGTCATTTCATAGCCGAAACCATACATGAGAAGTTTGTCAAATTTAACACTGAAGAAGTATTCAAGTATGCTTCAGTACTTGTGTATCTCTTTATATATTTTCAGGGGGACAAATTCCTATTTTTTGCAGAAACTTGATGAAGAAGGATCGCCACAGGCAGTGATTTTTTGGACTTCAATGGGGATGAAGGAGAAAGAAGAATTCACATACAATAAGTTCATAGAAATGTTTATTCATCCAATCCTCAGCCTTATGAGCAGCACTCCATTACCAAGGATCAGTGAAGATATTGTCAAATAGCTTTAGTTCATAGATCAAGCTGCAACAAGGGATTGGTATTGTTACCAGAACTACAAAGAAATCAGGGTTTTTGGCTGTGAGGTTCCACACTACAAATTTCCAAACTACCTCCCTTTGAGAATCTTGCACTGGAGTACTTGAGGCAAAGATTGAATGCAGATGAAGTAAATTTTGTAGCTTCCAAAAAGAAATTGCAATTTAAGCTCAAAGCTCAAGTTGGTCCCTTCATTTGTAATACCATGGCAACAGGGGAGGAGGCTGATAAGCTACTAAAAGAAATGAAATTTTCTCTCAGTTTTTCTTGGTCATATGACCCATTGGGAATCATCTCCAAACTCAGGGTGGAGAATAAGTTCACACCATATCATCATACAGCTAGACCTGAGATAGAATAGTTCAAGAGTCAGTTGGAATGGACAGAGAATACCCTCCAAGAGTCTGAGGAGCAAGTAGTCTCTACATCAAATATGCGAACTCTAATTGCACAGGAAAAGGCAGCCAAGAGAGAGAGGGAAGAACAATATTCATCTACAACAGAGGAAACAAGCCAAATCTTCAAGGTCTTTCATGGGAAAAAGAAACAAAGAGTCTCTATGAATGTTGATTCACAGTTTGGTGAACAGTCTATACAATCTCCAACTCAGTCCACCACTTCTCATGAACAGCAGATAATCCACCATGCTGGAGGCATTCTAGAGAATAAAGAGGAAGACATCTTCCATGTCTTCAATGAAATCAAAAGAAAGAATGAGGAATTGAAGTTAAATACTTACACCAAGTTCTGGAAGCATTCTTCCAGCTCTCAGGCAAGGCTTCTTTTAGTCTTTGACTCTGAGAAAGGGA
Source organism: Pinus taeda (assembly GCA_000404065.3). Classification (NCBI taxonomy): domain Eukaryota; kingdom Viridiplantae; phylum Streptophyta; class Pinopsida; order Pinales; family Pinaceae; genus Pinus; species Pinus taeda. The sequence continues at coordinate 36,172 of APFE030932917.1, read as the reverse complement.
AGATGCAAATGGCTTTCTTGCAGGCCCAAGTTCCCCAACCCACAACTGTAGCACAATATCATAAACATACTTATTTTGTGTTCAGTGTCCACAATGTGCATCCAATTGATCAAATTGAGATGCATAAACAAACTAGACAGATGATTGCTTCAACCCTGACAAACACTGCTATGAGTTTGTTAAAATTACAAGTTACATTGGCCAACATTCAGTCACAATTAAATTTGGAGAAGGTCTCCTTGCTAGCATTCAGTTTTTGTGGGAATAGTTAGCCAGCTCCAACCATTTTTCAACATTAGTCATCAAACAGCGCAGCACCAAAGCAGTGTCAGATCATTAGACAGATTTATTTTTTATTGTGTAAATAATCTATTTTTGTAAAAGCATTTTAGGATATTTTTGGTCCTATTGTTGTATAAATAACTCTCTTCACAAATTATTAAGGGTTGTGCCCTTGAAGAAGCATTTCTAGACATCTAATGTAATTAATCTTTCTAGATCATTAATACAAAGCAAAGGCTTCTGAATTCTGTTTTGCACAGTTTGTGTTTCCTATAAGTGTTTCCAATGTAATTCATTATGTTTTTTTCATATACTTGTGTCTTGTAGAGATAACTAGGTAGGAGTAATTGTATTTCAATTTATTCCTATAAGCTTTCTGAAGTGATAATCTATAAAGAGAATGAATTAATGGACTATTTGTTTAATTAATTCCCTCAAAATTAATAAATCATCAGCATCTTTTGTAAGCTCATGTATATTTTCTCGAACCTGTAAACACGGTTTAAAGGTTTTCATACTTATTATTATCTAGCTTTCAATTTGAAAATTGTGGCAATCATAATACTTTTTTGTTTCTGCTTATTATCATAAAAGCTTTCACTATATAAATATTTATAGTAGCCCTCTGCTGAAATATTGATATTATTCAAGACGTTAGGCACATTAGTTCTATATCTATTTCATCCATTGGTCTCCAAAATTAAAACAAAACCCCCAAAACATTTATGTTAGATGCTCTGGCATAATAGCTAGCCATTATTATCTCAGAGGTACAACATCACATTGGCACCGTTGTCAGGGATTCAAATTTCATTAAGTTTTCCTGGGGCAACGATATGTATTCTATTCCTTTAAGGTGATTAAAGGTCTAGAAAGGTTAAAATCATTCACCTGGCAAATCCACTCTCCCAAACTAGCACCTTTTAAGCACACTAGATCTCGTTCAGATGCTGACTTAGTTGATCCTTTGTCAGACTTTTGAAAATATTCTGAGAAAAGCAAGTTCTAAAAGGGTACATCAACCCTTTTCTTCTTCTTCTTCAGTCCTACAATCTGAAGGTTTACCACCATTTGATCCTTATAGTAACATTCCATCAAATCTAGATTACTCCCACCTATCACCTAGGGTTGATGAACTCTTAAACAGGGGAGTTGATTTTAAATCAGCATTCCTCATTCATTCATTTGAAACTAATCCAAAACCCTCACTACCACCAGGATCACCTAAAACTGAGTCTGACTTGGGTGTTAATTTACTAGAATACAAACCAACAGATTTCATATCCCCTACTACTTATTCATTTCCTCCCACTTTTGGACAACCTGAAGCTTTTACTTCTAAAAAACCCGAAGAGACCTTCTTTGTATATTCAAATCCACTCTTTGAAACAAAGGAGGGTAGTCATCCACAGGTCCAGAAGTTAGTTCTTAAGACTCCTTTGAAATCATTTAGGATATCCCCTCCTTCTTCACCCCCAACTAGTTCTTCACCCCCTCAATCACCTTCTTCAACCTCTTCTTCATATTCTTCAACCTCTTCATCCACACAAACACCTCATACACCACCTCTCACTGTGGCTTTCCAACCTATTGTACAAGCTAGATATGCAGCTTTAGTCTTACGTCCTAATCTCGATGCACTCCCAGCTAGATACTTGAAATACCTTCCCAACTATAATGGGAAACCGCTCCTTCTGTTGAAGACAATCTTCAAGCATTTTTAGAATTTGCAAATAACATTAATATTGAATAAGATAATGTTTACATGAGATTTTTTGTACAATCACTTGAAGGAAATGTAAGAATTTGGTTTAGGCAATTACTTGCAAATTCCATTAGAAATTAGGAAGAACTTACAAATATATTCAAAAACAAGTGGGGTGTGAAAAAATATCCTCTTTACTTTCTTACTGAGTTTGATGAACTTAAAATAAATTATGGTGAACCCGTATAAGACTTTATCAAAATATTCAATAAGCTTTATCATAAAATTCCCCCTGATTGTAAACCCCCTGTAGCACCAGCAAATTCTATATTTTCTAAAGCCTTTGATGACGATTTTATTGTTATGTTGAGAGAGAGAACCTCAAGAACTCTTGAAGATATGCAAAAAAATACTATTGAGGTAGAAGCAAATAGGGCTACTTCAACTTCTTTGAAAGCTAAAGAGGAAAAGGCCCAAAGAAAACTCAAATCAACACAAGAGGTTTCTAGTTCCTCTAAGACTAAAACTGAAGATTCTAAAATAGATGAAATAAATTCTCTTCTTTGAAATCTATCTAATATAATTTCCAATATTGAGACTCAACCTAGTACAATTCAACAAACAGTTTTCAGACCCCAAAATCAAAATCAAGGTCAGTATAAAAGAAATCCACAATTACAAATTCTTCAGAGACCTAGTAACGATCAGCAGATTCCCATTCATTTGTTGATAGATGATCAACAACCTGATGATAATACGATGACCATCACTGAAGATATAAATAATATGGATACTTCCTCTTATCAAATGGTCATTATTCTTCTTACACAACAAAATCAGGTTCAAGAAGATCAAGAGTCTTCACAGGTTTCTAAATACCATGCCTTCTCTGAATTTTTAATTGTAGATTTGAACAAAAGATATGATCTTAGGCCTAGGCCTAGCCCTGGAATACCTCCTAAGGAAAATCTAGTTATTGAACCTCATGCCAAAACTTCTCAAACTCAAACTACTTTTATTCAACCATTAGATCAGCCAATTGATATTCCTCAAAATGACAAAAATGCATTGACTACATTTAATGTTGAAAAAGAGTTAGAAAGAGTTAAAATCCCAATTCCTCTTTCAGAACTTTCTAAAAACCCTAGGTATAAAAGTCAAGTCTCCAAATGGATACAAAATACCTTGGTGATGTTGAAGGTGATATCATTAGTCTGCAAGATGAAAAACCAACAGTGTTTTTGGCCCAAGCTCAGATATGATAGATGAAATAGTGCCTCCTTTCTATGTAACTCTTAAGACAATGATTCCATGTTGTATAATTGTATGCTTGATTCTGGAGCATCACATAACCTCTATTGGCTTATATGGGCCTGACCCAAGTTCAGAAGAGTTACTTAGCCAAACAAATCCCGCAGCTACTGGCCCTTTCGGCAACAGCCTGCAGAGCCCAGACTGACTCACCTGAGGTAGCAGGGGAGGGTGCTGGAGCCAGGTTTCCACACCCTTGGGATGTCTTGATGTGGTTTGGAAGGTTCACACACTATTCTGTGGCTTCGCACCACTTTGCCTCTCAGAGATCTGAATCCAGGAAAATCCTTATTACTTATTAATGTGTTGTTTATAGATTAGATGTATTTTTATGGTCTCTAAGCAAACATTTAATAGAAATAACAGTTCGTGCACCCAGAAAAGATACAGATTTACATAAACTCATAATATAAGCATGTGCATAGATCAAACAGTTATATCAACCATAAATTAGCCAGATTCGCAAGAATTCAGATTTAACATAGAATTTCAAAATCAACTTATCTTTATTCACTTCCTTCACCAATACATCCAGATCCGCCCTGCGCACTCAGCTGCAGGGGTCTGCGCACATAGCTGCAGACTCTACTAGGCCTCTGCGTACATAGTTGTAGAGCCTTTATCTACCTACCAACACCCTTGACTCAGACTTACAGAAACTTCAAGACTTCACTCCTCAAAAACCCATTACATTCCAGATCCAAAAGTGCATACCAAAAACTACTTTCTACCCTTAGAGTCTCGCTCTATTTATACATTCCCATGGTCTGCGGACCATGGGCAAGCTGACTTACTTCGTGTTATTTTATATTACTTCTTGGGTGGACAACCCTTTGACTTGACTCATTTAAAATTCGTTCTCCATGCACTTCGTGGAGTCCTTACCATACCTTTCCCAAATTTGCATGCTTTAAGCCCCAAAACTATTATGCGGGCCTTCTGCTACCTAACAATCCCCCAACACAATTATCATGACTCGTCCCGAGTCACTCAGCTGGTGTGAAAATCTTCACGTGGAGGTCGGACAGCAATTTTTGTGCTTCGCCAGTACTTGCAGCAAACTCATCCACCATCTGTTGTACTCGTTCAACGCATGCCGCCAACACATCAGTTTTTATTGTGGCTTCTTCCCTACGTGCATATTCTTCCTACATGTGTGCCACCTTGCGCTCAATGATGGTGGAAACTGTGAATGCCTCATCAATACATGGTTGGAGTCATTCTTTAATCACTACTTCTTTCTAGCGAGTAGCATCAACATGGATTTTCAGAGCCTGGGCCTCCTTCATCTTGGCCAAGCGTTGCGTAACCACAACCATCTACACAGTCCCTCTGATATTATCATAGGCTTGTTGGAGCTCCCTTGCCTCAGTTTCTAGTCACTGTAGGGTAGGATATTCTTGGAGTGAAGTGAGCATAATGAGCGATTGAGTCAACAAGTCAGTGCATTTCTTCATAGAATGTGTGATCTTTTCTCAACCGGAACTAATGAGGCTTTTTCATTGCTCGGTGACCTCTGGTGGTGTCGAAGGCTGTGCCTACAGCTTTAGCTCTGCAATCTACAAACTGAGCTCCAATTGAATCTTCGCAGCCTCCTCCTTTGCTTCACAGAACAACTAGCCAGCTTGTGGATTCGTATGCCAACAGGTAAATCTGTCACAATCTCTAGTTCAGGAGCACGCGAACATGCTTCCCCTACCACTTGCTCCACTTGTTGACTCTGTGTGATGGCTTCATCCCTTTGGAGGCTCAGTTGTTCTATATTAATTCTTTGTTCGTTGAGTACCTATTCCGCATGCCTCTCCCTGGAGTGGAGCTCCATCATGGTGTTGTCTTAGATCTGATACAAGCGTTTGCATGGGAGGGTAGCCAAATTGAGTCCCAGCCCCGTAAGCCGTCCTACCACAGCTCTGTCCTCCTCATTTTCTATTATCAATGCTCCTTCAGGAATCACAATAGTATGGGCTAGTAGGGCCTTCCGCAGCTGGTCAATGGTTGACATACCTGTAACCCCATGAGTAGCGGTGGTTGTCGTGTGCGATGCCTATGTCCCAAGTTCTTGCAGCTGCGCGTGGAGCTCCCCCAACACAAGCTATTTCTCTGACATGGCATCGTCAATTGCATCCCGGGTGGCTTCGCAAACAGTGTCCCCTATGTCACCTAGGTCACCCTCAGTCAAGGTGGTCAATTCTCCATCCCATCTAGACACCTTGTCCTTCTTCCACAACTTCGTCCATTCTGTCGGCAGCAGCTATTTTAAGGGCACACCCATGGTGGTTGATGGTGTACCTTCTGTCCTTCTCTCTGTGGCCGACTCTATGGGCACCTTCTGACGAGTTTCATCCATCGCAGCCGTTCCAACGGATGCTTTGTTCGTCGAAGTTTGTGCTTCTGCTTGGGCCATGCAGACTTCCACAGTGTGCTATTCATTTCACTTCTGCTGTGCGGCACACTTCGCTACAACCTTTTGTTTCCTGATAGTGGCCTCATTGTGCCCCACCCCATTAGGTTCGTGCTATTCCGTTGGCCAAGTATCCAATACTGCATCGATAGATTCGTCAACGGCAATGAAAGGAAGTGTAGTCCACATTTGGTTGGGGTCCTTGTGTGCCCGAATGTAGATAAAGTGCATGTCTCCTTTAAACTCAGCTATATGTTTCACACTATCATAAATTTCGGTGGACAACTAGGGTAGTTGGGTGACCTAGTATCGAACATCGACCTCCATCAGTATCCAAAAAATCTTGATGCCCAGGATTCTTTCAGCATCCCTGGTCATGCAAAGTGATGCAAATCTGGCAGCTTCTGGCCAATCCTCGTCCAAGGAGGGAAACTGACTGTCTTCAGGTAGGTCACTGGTAACTAGCACAATGGACAATAGAAACCATGCATAGTGGAAGGTCTTTCCCTCCTCTTGGACCTCCCTACAGTTGGTCAGGAATTCTTCACAAAGGAACTGTGTCCAATTGAACCATTCTCCAGCTGCACATTCCTCGGCTAGCGCAATGTCGACCGTGGGAACCTCGTTTCTGCGGCATTTCTGCATCACTTTCCCCTACCAGCAACTAGGTAGCAATGTGGACTGCTCTATACAAGGTACTATCAATAAAATACTCTCGCTACCCTTTCTCTAGCTTATATTTATTTTTCAGGGTTTCGGTCATTGTCACATCACTGCTCTTATCGACAATTTCCATGGGGTCTCTTCCCTCGTAGGGAAGCAGTGAGATCCTATGTATGAGTTCTGGCATGATTCGGATGGGTTTGCCAAGCCATAAGTATCTATCATGTATGATACACAGCAACTGGCTGATGACTAAGATTGTAATAAGGGGTTGGAGAAAGTGGGGAATGGAGAGGAGACAGAGCAACCCTGTATTCTCCACCTTTCATAGCCATTCCTTTGGTAGAAGTGTCATAACCACCCCTTCCGCACTCTGCTCCATCAATTCTCTAGTCGCCAAATGGGGAAATTTTTCTGTATCTGCAAGTTCCCAGTCTTCAAATTTCATCGTCGTAATATGGCCAGTCATCATGCTTTCAACCGGAAACCCTTTCAGAAGAGACGGGGTGGTGATTATATTGTCAACGTCATCTAGATTGGGAGGGACCTTATCCTTCCCTCTACTTGGAGGAACATAACTGGGATGGTGCACTGGCTGGACAGTTTCCTTGTTGGGGTTTATTTCTTCAACATATGTCGGGGATCCCTCGTCCTCCTCATTGCTTTCAATGGTAACAGTTTTTCATTTTTCTTCCATTGTGAGCTTGCTAAAGCGTGGATTTTGCGGCGACCACCTCACTGGTCCTGGTATCTAGGGGTCCTTTTTGGTCTGTGGTGTCTTGGGTGATTTAGGAAGTTCGGTTTCCTGTGGCATGGGATTCTGTGGACTTTTTGTGGTAGGGTTTGGTCACCTAAGGAATGATTCTCGATATTCCTTTGGCAGTGCCTAAAACCACAGGCTTTCCTTTAGTACCTTGTCATTCATCTTGCTCCTTTCGGTTGGAACCCAGGGTGTCCTATTCTGCGAAAGATCAAATGTTGTGGTATGCCCCTTTGCTTGTTGGAGATATATAATTTCGAATTCAAAGTCAGCAGTTTGCCCCCCTCATGGCTCATTAATGTGAATTTGGTGATTATCCTGATGCCTTAATTGCCCACCTCCTGCTCCTCCATTTCTTAAATGGTACATCTTGTCATGAACATTACTTGCAACGGTTTCCTTCCATCCCTTCCCCGCGGCAGTACAGCCCTTGGTGTGCAGTTGCGTTCAATGCATTCGACCGTCCTTACACAGTTTTTTTGCAGCCTGTTTTATAGTCCCGCGACCTCTTCCAACTGCATGGAGCACTAGGACTGGGCCTTCTATAGATAGTTAGGTGGTTACACCCATCCTGAGAGCCTTCCGCTTCCCTACTAGCCCGGGCTACGAGCACCATTCGTATTCCTTTGAGTCTGATGGTGTATCATAGTCTATGTTTCCATGTGTCCTAGGGTGCAGGCGCAACCATGCTTGCAGGGTCGCGGCTTGTCCTAATAGTGTAGGAGAGCCGGCTAGGTCTGGTGCCTTCAATAGCTCTTACGTGTTGTCCATGTGGGTGAGTTCTAATTTGATTTTATCAATCTCTTCATCTAGCTTGACACTTGCTTGGCCCCCGTTTCTGCTAACTCACAAAGTTTCATTTTTCCGCACCGAACGACCTCCCATATCTGTCGAATCCCGTCACATAGGTCTTCGAGTGCAGGGTGGATCATGGGTGAAATGGCCCCTCCGACTGTAGATAGAGTTCCCTTGGCATACCCTGCTCTGGGTATGGTTATATTGGCTGAGTTGACCCTTGCTACGCATAGATTTAGTTGGTGCGATGGTCGTCCAACATACGGTCGTGCCCTTTGTTGTAACTAGATGACTGCCCTGCTCCAATGCGCACGTCCTCCAATCCGTACATGGAACTGTATTCTCTTTCTCAGCTTCATCTATGCGTGAGGCACTTCATCCGATGCACCATGTTACTTCTGGGTGACAATTATGGTGCCAAGGTTGGCAAACTGCCCCTCACTGGTTACACCCCTATCTTCCAACCATTGCCTTACTTCAATGGTTACGTGTCGCAATGATCTAATCATCATATTACAGTTGAGTGTGGTGACTTCCTGCAATCTATTATGCCATCTTTCCATCTCCTCATCTATATCTGATGTGCACGAACTATCGCGCTCCCATAAGAATCTTTCGTCCGCTGAGGTATTCACCCGACCCTGATCTTGCATTGTTATCTGGTATATGCAGTCTAGTTCATCGTCATTGTCCTCATCACGCACTGGCTCGGTATAGCGCCTACCTTCAGCCAAGTCCAGTGGGACAATTACCCGTCGTGACTTCTTTTCAAATGTCATTTTCCACCTTTTTAAGTTTATGACCCCATTCATGTCCATGGCCCAACCAATTCTTAGCAATGCAGGGTAGGGATTAGTGTCATCCACAATTTCTATTACCTTGAAGTCGGTCTGCATACTTATGCCTTCAATTTCCACTATCACCCATTGCAGTCAGCCCATCGATAGGATCTTTTACTGGTTGGCCATCCTTAGCTGAATAGGAGACCACTGCAGTGCGGGCCTACCCATGCGTTCCCACGTTTTCGTAGGTAACACATTCGCATCTGATCCTAAATCCAAAATGACCTAGTCCATATTGTACTCACCGATTTGCATTGTCATACGCATCCCCCGTCGAGTACGCAGAGCATGTCTTCCCAGTTTCCAAACTACGCGCGGCTCGCCCGACCTTGCGCACTTAGTGATCAACTCTTGGAGTCCCTTAATGGATGTACTGTCATGCAGTAGCTTCATCCATGTCTCTAAAATGGTAGTAAGCATAAAGGGATCCATCCCTGGCTTAATTGGGCCCCTCCTACCTGGAGTAGAGACTTCCGTGAAGCTCTTCGGAGCTTCCTTAGGCGTCTTCGTCCCTTGTTCCACTTCCAATTTGGGTTCCCTTGCCGGGGTATCTCGACCCTTCGCATTTTCTGTAAATTATTTCCGCGCATCTTCTCCCATTGGTGTGTTGCTCCTCAATACCATATTTATGTTGGGGTCTTCTTCGCATGGTTCTGATCTCATCATTTGGACATTTTGAGTTGGAGTGGGCTGTAATACTCCCTTTTCACACATCTAGGCAATTAACATCAGGCAATCTACCATTTCATGGTCGAACTGCTCACAGTATGGGCAAGATATCCTCGTTGGGTTAGTACAATCGCGAGTGTAGTGTCCTGGCCCTTCACAGTTATAACAAATCAGCTATCTGCGCCCCCATCCAGGCCCCCTTCCTCTCCCTCGGTCGCGTCCTTGAAATCCCTCGCATGGCCCTATGGCTGGGTCGAACTCTCATGCTTCAGTCTACACCTGATAAGCTAGGGTCCTTTCCATAATTAAGTCGTAGCTCCGACATGTTCGCTCATCATGACCTACTGATCTACAAAAGTTGTAATACAGCTGTTGCAGGGTCTCGGTATACTTCTGCAACAGGTGGCAGTTGTCCGTTGCGTGCTTTCCCCCCACTTGACAAATCACACACCAGAGCGCAGATGCCACACCTGGCCCTGCTTGTACCTCCAGTTTTAGTGGGATCAACCCCCCCCCCCCCCCCCCCCGCCAAATAGTTTGCGAAGATGGGGCAATGGTCCTTGTTGTGTGCTTGACTTTTGCATTTAATGCATCCTACCTCTGTACGTGCCTCCAATCGGGTACCCTTTCTTGCTTCAAGCTTTGCATTTCTAAGCTCAGGTTTTGTAGTTGCGCATGGATTTGCTGAAATCCCAATCCCGAATCCTGTATTGGGGTTTCGTGTAATCTCATCACGGTTTCTAATGCTTCAGCTTGGGTTGATATTTTTTGTTGTGATAGTGTCATCCTTAGATGTGGTGTCAATGACGCCACAAACCACGCGTAGTGATGCACATCCATCAATGTCATGTTAGCCTCGCGGATTGTGCTCTTTAATATTTGATCCAAATCCCACGGGGTTTCACCCAGTAACATTGCTATCTCTTTGAACCCAATGACTGACTAGGTCTCTGATTTTGGTTGACCAAATTATTTTTTCAATGCATCCTGGATTGTTGTTATTCCCGCATTCGGATGATCACTTGAGTGCTTTATATACCATGTCAACGTGTGGTCTTGCAACGCGCTCACCAGGGTAGCATTTTTGATGTTATCGTCCATTATGCCTTGGGCTTCCCATACAGCCCTTACCACAAACTAGAACTGAACTGGTTCCACATTTTGTGCACCCTTAAATCCTAGCAACTTGATTATGCTTGCCATCCCAACCTTCAATGGTGGCGGAGGTGGAGGTGGAGTGGGCGAAGATGGATTTGATGTTGGTGAAGTAGGTGATGGCATAGACGGAGGTGGTATTAGTGGAAAACATTTCTTAATCAACCGGACCGCGCTTCTTAGGGAGAACCTCGCAAGCTCCTCCTCGCTTTCCCGTGAAATAGAAATTAGCAGACTATTCTCTAATCCTTCGGTTCTTCAGTAGCCTCTTCCACTTCGCGTTATGCCAGACATCAATAAATGTGCATAATCTGTTTTTCACACAATAGCATCTTAATCCAAGTATTCAATGATTTGATGTACCTACGTCGCGGCCCTTGGAGAAAGCGCCTTTCCACTTCACTATAACCCACAATTTTGTCTATTACAAACTCAGTAATAAACTCTCCTATTACCCGATCCAACCAGTGATCTACTACACGTGCAATTTTATCTTCAGATGCTTTTGGCATGCGCACCAACTCTGGAGTCCACACAATAGGTTGATCTAGTCTACACCTTCCCACACTGTCGGCTAACCTCGCGATCTACTCGTACAACTCTATCGGGAATGTTACGAAGAATATTTCATGGATATCTTTGTATATGTAACAATCCAACCACCCTTCCTCCGATATCCGCAAGTTTCTATTTTCCTAAACCACGAACTCATGAAGCTTCTGATCCAGCCAATCTTCAAGCTCTTTCTTTGTAGGATTCTAGTGTTCCAACACCAGACATCCCTTAGGCAGATCCCATTTCCGGCAATGGAGCCATTTTTTGGCTTATATGAGCCTGACCCAAGTTTGAAAGAGTTACTTAGACAAACAAATATCACAGCTACCGGCCCTTTCGGCAATAGCCTGCGGAGCGTGGACTGAGGTCTCACTCGAGGTAGCAAGGGAGGGTGCTAGAACCAGGTTTTCACACCCTTGGGATGTCTTGATGTGGTCTAGAAGGTTCGCACATTGTTCTGTGGCTTCGTGCCACTCTGCCTCACGGAGATCTGAATCCAGGAAAATCCTTATTACTTATTAATGTGTTGTTTATAGATTAGATCTATTTTTATGGTCTTTAAGCAAACATTTAATAGAAATAACTCGTTCGTGCACCCAGAAAAGGTACAGATTTACATAAACTCATAATATAAGCATGCGCATAGATCAAACAATTATATCAACCATAATTAGCCAGATCCACAAGAATTCAGATTTAACATAGAATTTCAAAATCAACTTATCTTTATTCACTTCCTTCACCAATACATCCAGATCCACCCTGCGCACTCAGTTGCAGGGGTCCATGCACATAGTTGTGAACTCTACTAGGCCTATGCGTACATAGTTGTAGAGCCTCTATCTACCTACCAACACCCTTGACTCAGACTTACAAATGCTTCAAGACTTCGCTCCTCAAAAACCCATTACATTCCAAATCCAAAAGTACATACCAAAAACTACTTTCTACCCTTAGAGTCTCGCTCTATTTATACATTCCCATGGTCCGCAGACCATGGGTAAGCCGACTTACTTCCTATTATTCTATATTATTCCTGGGTGGACAACCCTTTGACTTGACTCATTTACAATTCGCGCTCCACACACTTCACAGAGTCTTTACCATACCTTTCCCAAAATTGCGGGCTTTAAGCCCCAAAACTATTACGCGGGCCTTCTGCTACCCAACAACCTCATGAAAAAAACTATCATGGATCATTTGAAACTTAATATATATAGATCCTATCATGACTTGTACACCTTTGGTTCTAAAAGGGTGCCTTTCTTAGGATTTATTTAGGATTTAGTAGTCACCCTTGCCCAAATTCCAATGAAAAGTGTAGTACTTGATATAGTTGTCACAGATATCCCTCCCAAATTTGAAATGCTCCTTTCTATGTCTTGTTGTATCAAATTAGGGGGGAACTCTTCAGATGGATATGTCTTATGCTACTATTCCAGTTTATGAGGAGAACAACTAAGATTATATAGCGAGGTGAGATTTGTGCACATTGTTTGCAAAACAAACCAGCCAAGGAACCATCTCATTTATGCAATTGACCAAGATTTTGGTTGCTTTCATCTCTCTTCAAACCAAGTGCATGAAACTCAAGTTAAAATTGAATATGAAATTGACATTCCAATACCAAATCAATCTAATATATGGAAACTATTCTTTGACGGCTCTTATACAAAAGATGGATCACGGGCTGGAGTAGTTTTAATATCACCAGAAAAAGAAAACATTACCCAATCATGTAAGCTCGACTCCGAAGTTACAAATAATGTGGCTGAATATGAAGCTTTCCTTTTGGGATTACAATTAGCCAAAAGCTTAAAGGTTCAAAACTTAAGTGTTTTTGTTGATTCAAAACTTATTGTCAAACAATTCAAAAACATTTGCCAAACTAAACACCCTAGAATTAGGTCTTACCGAAATGAAGTATGGGATTTAGTCGAAACTTCTTTGATGCTTTTAATTTGAATTATATTCCAAGAGATCAGAATATTCATGCAGATGCCTTAGCTGTTTTTGCTAGTTCATTTAAACTTCCTAATCACGAATTTACTCTATCAAATACAAGTCAAGTATAGACCATCTATCCCAGACAATCTAAAACACTGACAGATATTTGAAGATGATGAACACTTGAAATATTTTATGCAAGTTGTAGATCAATTTTTTGTTCTACAAATTGATGAAGATAGATCCGAAATAAATGAAAATACAAGTGAGAATGATACTTCAGATTTAAGTTCAAAAATTGTTGATCATGACATTATTCAATTGTCTAACAATTTTATTCCCAAAAGCTTGATACCTTTAGAAAAATTGTTTGATCAAAATGATGTTCTCCACAATCCTTAGTCCATTTCTTCGAAATAGGACATAGAAGAAATTAACATTGGAACAAATGATGATGTCAAAAGCGTCAAAATTTGTGCATCTCTAGACCCTGAGATTAAAACTCAATATCTTAAGTTACTTCAAAATTATAAGGATGTTTTTTCTTGGACCTATGTTGATCTAAAAACTTATGACACTTTATTAATACAGCATAAGATCCCTTTGAAGCCAAAAGCAGTACCTTATCAACAAAAACTTAGGAGGATTAATCCAGCCCTTCTACCAACTATTGAAAAGGAAATTAAGAAAGTGCTAGATGACCATATTATTCTCCCTCTTAGATATTCTAATTGGGTTGCAAATTTAGTTCCTATCAGAAAAAAGAATGGAGAAATCAAGCTTTGTGTGGACTTTAGAAATTTGAACAAAGAATAATTAAAGGATAATTACCCTTTGCCCAAAATGGACTAGTTAGTTCAAATGGTTTCAGGAGAAAAAAGACTTTCTATGCTTGATGGTTTTTCAAGTTATAATCAAGTAAATGTTGATCCAACAGACAGGGAAAAGACAACCTTCACTACACCCTGGGGTACATTTATGTACGCCAGAATGCCATTTGGCTTATCAAATGTTGGAGCAACATTTCAGAGAGCTATGGATGTAGCTTTCATGGGTCAGGTAAACAAATTTGTGGTTATTTATCTTCATGACATTATTGCTTTTTCTAAATCTGATCAGAAACATCAAAAACACTTGATCAAGGTTTTTGACAGGTGTAGGAAATTTAGGATATCATTGAATCCTAAAAAGTCTATGTTTTCTATCAAAGAAGGAAATCTATTGGGCCATATAATCTCAAAGGAAGGAGTGATAATTGATCCCAAGCGTGTGTCTGCAATTGAAACATTGACCTTGCTTAGAAACAAGAAAGAAGTTCAAGTTTTTCTGGGTAAGGTTAATTTTTTAAGGAGATTCATCCCAAATTATGCAGAGATTGTAAAAGATATAACTGACATGCTCCGAAAGGATCATCTATTTAAATGGATTGTCTCTTCCAGGCATGCATTTAATCAGGTCAAGAAATCTATCTCCGAAGCTCCCACCTTGGCTAGCCCTGATTATACTAAACCATTTAGTATCTTTTCTTTTTCCTCAGAAACAACCCTTGTTGTTGTTCTATTACAAAAGAATGAAGATTCCCCTGACCATCCCATAGCCTTTTTCAGTAAGGTTATGAGAGATGTCGAACTTAAGTATGACATAATCGAGAAGCAAGCCTATGCCCTCATTCAAGCCCTGAAATCTTTCAGGATGTATGTCCTACATTCACCTAATATTGCTTATGTTTCTAATGGTGTTGTAAAAATCGTTTTGACTCAACCTAACACTGATGGGAAAAGAGGTAGGTGGATCACTGGAATATTTGAGTTTGATCTAACTATCAAAACTACAAATCTAGTAAAAGGCCAGGGATTAGCCAAGCTTCTAATAGAATCTAATTGCAAATTTCTTGGAATCAATTCTATTCTAGAAGTACAAGGGAAGAATCCACAAGAACCTTTTGTCCTTGCAAAAGGGAAGAATCCACAAGAACCTTTCCTAATTTTACAAGGGGAGAATCCACAAGAACCTTCTCTTCAACTTGAAGAAAAGAATCCACAAGAACCTTTATCTTCAGACCATATTATCCCTTTACATATTGATGACAAATTCTATTGTCAGATTGGTATCAAGACATTGTAAATTTTCTGCTCCATTTTGAATGCCCAGCATAATTCTCCAAAGCCCAATATAAAACTCTTAAATTGAAATCAATCAAGTACTACATCATAAATGTAAATTTGTACTGGAAAGGTCCACTGAATATTTTGTTATTATGTTTAACAGAATCAGAAACTGAAGGAATCATTGATCAGCTTCATACAAGATTTTGTGGAGGACATTACGCCTGGAGAGAAACATCATACAAGATTTTAAGGGGAGGATTTTATTGGCCAACATTGTTCTTGCAAGTAGGGGCAAAGGTTAGAGATTGTGTTCCTTGTCAGATGTTTGCTAGTAAGCAGAAACTAACAGCTCTTCCACTAGTACCATCAATAATCTCAACTGCTTTCCTTTAATGGGGATTAGATTTTGTTGGAGAAATCCATCCCACTTCAAGTAATCAGCACAAATGAATCCTCACAGCAATAGACTACTTCACCAAATGGGTAGAAGCAATTTCGTTAAGAAATTATACTGATTTGGTAGTAATTAAATTCATTGAAGAAAATATCTTATCTAGGTTTGGTTGCCCAACTCAAATTGTCACTGATAATGCAGCAACATTCTCTAGAGTTAAAATGATTAATTTTTGCTAAAAATATCAGATTTTGTTACATCATTCAATTCCATACTACCCTCAAGGTAATGGCCTTGTAGAATCCTCAAATAAAATTCTGGTAAAGGTAATCAAAAAGACCCTAGCAGATCATAAAAAGAGCTAGGACTCTCATTTAATTTATGCAGTATGGGCAAACAGTATAACTCCAAAAATATCTACTGGAAATCTCCTTTTCGGTTAGTCTATGGGAAAGATGCAATTTTTCCCACCAATTTGGCTTTCCCACCTTTAAATTTCTTTCAGGACTCAACAGATGAACCTGATGATTTTTCAATAAGGATAAATCAGATTATTGAACTAAATGAAAACAGAGGTGAAGTTCAATACTAATTGAATAAATATCAGAATAAGATGAAAACCCTGTTTGACAGAAGAGCCATGGAAAGGGACTTTAGGGAAGGTGACCTAGTTCTAAGATGGGACTCTAGGAGGCACAAAAAGAGAAAGCATGGTAAGTTTGACAACCTATGGTTTGGTCCTTTAGAAATTGTTGAAGTAAAGGGTAACAACACTTTTGTGCTACAAAATCTTGAGGGACTATATTCCACTTATCCTGTAAATGGAAGGTTTCTCAAACATTTCATTCAATACTGAGAAGTTTGAATACATTTCATTATAAATACTCTGATTTCTTTTACTTTTAAAGCTGTCAGTGAGATTTTTTTACAGCAAGGACTACATAGCCCGAGGAGAAGGCACATGGATCTGCAGGTTCTCTACATTCTATAGGAGAAAGCAGTCCCCAGTTGGAGCCAATGTTGTAGCATTTTTTGGTTTTGATAAGTTAGAATAAATTAGACAAAAAATTAAAATGTATTTACAAAATGTTAAGATAGAATATGGACAAAAAGAATATTGAATAAAAAATGCTAGGAAAATATTCTGATAAATATGTCCATATCAAAGAAAATGTTAGGGTAGATGCTCTAAAACAAGAAGGCAAATAAAATGTTAGGTTAGACAGAAAATAAAAATAAATAAACTCTGAAAGTGTTGCAAATCTAAATGCCACTACTTTTTTCTGAATTCATTTTGAAAATAATAGTTGTGTGCAGTTTTTTTAGATGCCACACTAGGTTATTTTATCCAATTATATAGTTGCATCATAATTGGATTTGTTCTCATAGGTAGAAAATAAATTGGCTCAACAGTTTAATCTGAGCCAATGGAATAAATAAGGTATAGAGATAGATTGTTTATAAAAGGAAAATATTGGGTTGCTAGTTCAAATGCACTCTGGAAGGATAAGTAAAAATGTTAGGAATAGAAGGGTAGGTAGAAATGTGAGAGTTTGAAATGTTGAAATGGTTATTTCCTAAGTATCGTATCGCATCGCATTATTCATAATTGAATGAACCATTGGGCGAATGAAAGTGCAATGTGCGACACCAATATCAGCCATCAGATGACTGCTAATTCCTCACTGTAGGATCATATCGCATTCCATCGTTCATGAGTGCATGAACCATTGGGCAGATGAAAGTGCGATGTGCAATACCACTGTCATCCATCAGGTCACTGTTGATTACTGACCGTAGGATCATATCGCAACGCATCTCTCATGAGTGCATGAACCATTGGGCGAAGGAAAGTGCATTTTGTGATATGCCATCACTTCATTCATTAAATCACTCGGACCCACAGCCGTCACGTCTGCCTATCATATCGTGACCCAACCATTCATTCCCACTCATATATGTTAAACTCCCTCCACCTCACCTCTCATCCTGCACACTCCTCCACAATCATACGGCCCACACTCCCTTTCAGCCCTCATTCACCGTCTAAATTTTATTGGTGGGGGGGCAAAATGGGCAGTCTTTAATACCACCCATATAAACCACGAAAGTGCCTTTTAGTATTTCAGGACTAAAAATCCCAAAACCACAAACTAATCTGTCTTACCCCCGAACACGGTATCCTTCATAGC
Organism: Pinus taeda; assembly: GCA_000404065.3. Taxonomy (NCBI): domain Eukaryota; kingdom Viridiplantae; phylum Streptophyta; class Pinopsida; order Pinales; family Pinaceae; genus Pinus; species Pinus taeda. The sequence goes on along the minus strand of APFE030932917.1, from coordinate 18,393 downwards.
TATTACCACCACTCCACATCACGCTCCACTTCATATCTCCCGTCCAGTCATCGGCCACCTATCCGTTGCCCATTCATTTTTGCTCTTACGCATTTATAACCAAATGTCTGTTAATTAACCCGTTGAATAATTAATGAACTTTCAAATGTTCAGCGCCACCTTTCCACTCCATTTTTCTCTTTATAAGCACTCATCCATACATTTCGATGGTTACACAATTAACTTCTGCGACCGATAGTATTCTTCAAAGCTCGCCTGCTCAACAGCTCAGCCATTACCAGACATTCTAGTTGCCATTTGTCCTATTCACAAGCATACCTGCCAGGTCCACTTGTCAGACACCTATCTCCACTCTGTTAACTCATTTTTATCATTCTATCATTTATAGTCCGCAGTTTCATTTTCCAAAATGCCTCCGAAGGGAAAAGCAATTGTAGAAGTTTCAAATCCTCTAATTCAACCACAAATTGATTTCCACCATACTCCATTAGTTGACAAGGATTGAAAAATCATTGAGGATTCTTCTCAATTTGATTTATTTGAAATTTATTGTTGGTGGGAAGAGCAGCTAATTGACTAGAGCGATGAAGCTGGGCTTTGGGAATCCAAATTACCCCATTATATTTTTCCACAAATACACAGAGCTCCAGAGTTTGTGAGAAAATGCCAGAATCCTATCATCCCAGCCAAAGAGCCATAATCTCACCTACTAGAGAAATCCTTTGTCCTATTAACGCTGATTCAATTGAGAAAATGTTGCAAGCCCCTGCCACTACACCAACTCATCCTTTTTCTCATGAAAACCTGATAGAAGCTTATAACAAATTGGACTTTACCAAGAGATCCCATATCCTGGAACTATTTTTAGCAATTGGTAGTCCTCTACCAAAGAGAAATCCCCCTTATGATCCATCTATGTTTCCTGATAGAACCAAGCATATCACTACTATCCTGTCCTATTTTCTTGGTTACCACTCTCATCAGTCTATCAATGAAGCCATCCTTGGTTACTTATCCATGTTTTCTTCTAATTCTAAACCTACTGTTATTTATGATTTTGGTCATTTCATAGCTGAAACCATACATGAGCAGTTTGTCAAATTTAACACTAAAGAAGTATTCAAATATGCTTCAGTACATATGTATCTCTTTATATATTTTAAGGGGTACAAATTCCCATTTTCTCTGTAGAAACTTGATGAAGAAGGATCGCCACAGTCAACAATTTTCTAGGCTTCAATGGGGATGAAGGAGAAAGAAGAATTCACATACAAGAAGTTCATAGAACTGTTTATTCATCCAGCCCTCAGCCTTATGAGCAACACTCCATTACCAAGGATCAATGAAGAGATTGTCAAAGAGCTTCAGTTCATAGATCAAGTTGTAATAGGAGATTGGTATTCCTACCAGAACTACACAGAAATCAGGGTTTTTGGCTGTGAGCTTCCATGCTACAAGCTGCCAAACTACCTCCTTGTGAGAATCTTTGCACTGGAGTACTTGAGGCAAATATTGAATGCAGATGAAGTACATTTTGTAGCTAGAAAAAAGAAAATGAAATTTAAGCTCAAAGCTCAAGTTGGTCCCTTCATTTGTAATACCAGGGCAGTAGGGGAGGAGGCTAATAAGTTGCTAAAAGAAATGAAATTTGCTCTCAGTTTTTCTTGGTCATATGACCTATTACGAATTATCTCCAAACTCAAGGTGGAGAATAATTTCACACCATATCATCATACATCTAGACCTAAGATATAATATTTCAAGAATTAGTTGGAATGGATAGAGAATACCCTCTAGGACGCTAAGGAGCAGGTAGTCTCTACATTAAATATGCAAACTCCAATTGCACAGGAAAAGGCAGCTGATGAGCCCCAAAATTGGGTAACTTATTGGGCTCATTTTGCCTAATTGTTCTTCATCAATCCACCATTTTTCATAGTTTATGCATGCTTTTAAGTATATTTATGTTAATTGAATGAATGAGAATAGTCACTTGACCAAGAAGGCTAACACGTGGTTATTGCAGATTTTTGGACAAATTTTGGACCAAGGCCAAGCATTTATGAGAAAAATGACAGCCAAGCACGTGGGATCAAGGGTGAGGATTCATAGGAAGGGTGTCTCCTGCACTAAATGGCCCCTTCCTCGAATTCTCCACCCTCAGCTCGGAGTTCAGCAGGCCACCAAAAATGATTCCCAAGGCCAGCCAAGTAGTGTTGTGTAAAGTGATTGATCACTGGCAGTTTGAGCAGCCGAGCCCCTTGAGTTAAGGAGGGTTGTTCGAGGCCCTCGTAGTGTATAAGAAGGAATGCTTCTAGCCTTCGTAGGTTACTTTTGGAACATTTGTATTGTGCACTCTAGTGCTGCTCTGTTTTTTGCTAATTTGTGGAGCTTTTGCTGTAAACATTTTTGTGACATGGTTATTTTCTTAATAATGGAGATCAGTTACATTTTGCTTCAGTTCTGAGCTTCTTCTTAGGAGCCTGTAGCTCTTGGGGTTGGGCCCAACCCAAGTGCGAGGACCTCCTTTGTGTACTATTATATGTTTTTTTTTTGTTGCCTTTAATTAATTTCTGCTAGTAGGTTACAATATTGTTTGGTTATTTATTTCATTTTTTATGATAGAAATAGTTCTTCATGTTTCAAGTCGATTTAATAGGTTGGTAACAGAAAATATCTTCGAAAAGGGTTGTCAAGCAACCCCTGATCTCACCTCTCCCTCCTTGGGACCATGAGCTAAGACCAAGGTGTCCTTGCTGCCATAAAAACATTGTTCTTGCTTCTTCATGCAATTTCTAGTGTTAGATTCTTAGTTGCAAAAGTTGGTACCAGTTGTGATTACATGCTTAGATCCATTCTTGCTTGGTTTCCATAGTTGATTTACATGATTTGTTACCAATAAACTTTTGTTCATCATGCTTATGGTTTCTAGGTCAAATTAGGTAAAAATAGTTAGATCTTTGTTTTTTAAGTCTTTGTTGGTTAGTTTTGGAAAATAACGTGCAGAGCACCTGTGATACCTCCTCTCCTACCCTTACCCCATCAATGCAACCTGATTTGTCCTTCAACTCAGATTCTTGCCCTTCATTTGCCACATTTTCCCACTTTGCCTTAATTCCTACATTCTTGCACAACATGGCTTCTCTTATCTTCAAACCAACCCAATCGCCTTAACCACTCTTCATCCTCAATCACCAAGTCCTAGACCTCCTCACAACCTTATCCTGCCTCCATACCCACTTCTTCACCTTTCTGCCACCATCAACCCTTCAAAATTCCCTTTCAAAACATGTTGTAGAAACATCTTGTAGAAGCTACAGTACATCCTGTAGAACCCCTGCAGACTTCTTGTAGAAGCTCACAAAAGCGGTTTCTTGAGATCTGATCACTGTGAAAGTCTCTGGAAGGGTGCTAGGGACCCCTTAGGCCCTCTTTTCACCTTCCCAACCTCCTGCAATCGCCTACTCCATTTCCTTTCACCAATCCACCTCTGCACAGTCCAAAACAGTTAAGGCACATGCATAATAATTCTGCCAACTTACTCAAAAATACAAAAAGATGTTTCTTTTCAGATTTCACTTCAAAAGTAGCTTAGACACATGCAATTAACCTTCCAAAGAATCAATGGCATCTTTTTTATTAGCTTTCATCCTTTTTCTTGCATCAGTAGGGCTAGTTGGTAAAACTAGGGTTTGCAAGGGTTTACATTTCCATCCAGCTTTTTATTTCTTTCTGCAAGTAGATTAGCCTCCTTTGAGTTAGCTTTCATCCATCACAGTTAAAAGATTCTTCTAAGAGCTCATAGAAGTTGGCTTAAGCTCTTAGCGGACTTGTGTCAGCTGATCAAGTGACAGTCGCGTCAAGAGCTAGTACTTGTGCATATAGCATCGTCGCTTCCAAGTTTGTTACGAACTACCGGGTTGATAAAACTAAAGAAGGGAATCCCAGGAGTTGCAGTATTATTGCTGCAATACTGGAGCCCACCATCTTTTTGGTACTGTCACTGGGGAAGCGTCATAGTATTTGTGATTACTGCTTTTCTTCTATTTTCTACTACAACCTTATGCTAAGTAGTTTATTTCAGCGAGCGTAGAGTAGATTGTTTCATTTCCATTCTGCAATTTCATTTCCGCAAAATTAGATTAGACATTTCCTGCTTTCATTTCATTTCAACAAGCATAGATTAGATATTTCCCACTTTCATAGATTAACATTTCAATTCCGTAATTTCAATTTTGCAAGCGTAGATTAGCATTTCAATTCCGCAATTTCAATTCTGCAAGCGAAGCTTAGCATTTCATTTCTGCAATTTCATTTCAGCAACATAGATTAGTCCTTTCTTGCTCTCATTTCAATCCCGCATTTTCATTTCAACAAGGTAGACTATAGTTAGTTGCAATTCAATCTATTTCAGTTTTGCAGGTACAAGCAGAAAAAGCAACCCAAAAACATTTCATTTCATGCCTCATAGGAACAGAGACAATACCGGAAAATTCTTACCCAACACCCCCAACACATCACTGAGTCACCCTTCTCTCTTCTTCTATGGCAGTGATCCAGAAGAACCTATAGGTGAACCTCCAAAGATATACGAAGATCCTATAACAGAAGAAGAGCAAGAAAACATTCCTCTTGAGACCACAGCTGAATGCAGAAACGGTATAGGAGACGAGGAGAGAATAGAGGGTGCCTTCCCCATACGAGAGACCAATGGGGACACAAAAATGAAAAACATAAGTCCCTCAGCCTTACCTCACTTCCATGGATTGACCACTGAAGACCTTGATACCTTCTTGTTTGAGTTTGTTGTCCCTTGTCGAACTTATGACTATGCAAAAGACAAGCAAAAGTTGAAACTATTTCCCTCTACACTCAAGGATGCAGCCCTACGTTGGTTCATAGGGTTACCTAGAAATAGTATCACAACTTGGGCTCAAATGCAGCAAGCCTTTAACAACAAATACCGGGACTACTATAGGTCAAAGGAAACCAAGGGAGAAATCTTTCGGATGACTATGGGAAGCGATGAATCTTTAGAATACTATGAAGAGAGGTTCCAACTTAGTTATAAAAGGGTCAGGTGCACACTTGACACTGAATCTCTTAAGCGGGTTGTACTCTGAGGAGTCCCTGAAGACCTTTTAGATACCCTCCATTTGCTAGCTAGCAGAGACATCTACCAACTACCTTATGAGGACATAAAGGTTGTGCTTAGAAACCACTCTAGGGAAGTCTGGAAAAGGGGTAGGGGGAATCCACTTTCAGCCAGTGCCACCGTCTCCAAACATGATTTTATAAATCAAATGGAAGACCTTGAAAGTGAGATGAGACAGACCCTTGCCATGCAACTGGATACTTTCTGAATCCAACAGAAGAAAGAGGAAGCTAAGAGGGCTTTGGCCATCTTTTGTCCCAAATGCACAAGGAAGCATCCTAAGAACAAGTGTCCATTACACTCGGTAGAGGTATGTTTCATTTGTGAGGAAGACCATCCTACGAACCAATGCCCGACCTTGCCCGGATTTAAAGCCATGTACCAAGGGGCTAAGGGAGCCACTGAACCACTCTACTTCCTCAACCAAAGGAGGCTACATGGATCTAGACCTTACCAGCAAGGGATGCAGGGGACATCCCAAACTTATTACCACCCCAACCAATCCGCTCATATACCTTCTTGGGGCCCCCCTGCTCATCCTTCTTGGTCAACACCTCCTCCTTAGTCTTATCCATCTCAATGCCATACTCAACCCGCTGCTCATTCGTTTCACTCTCATGTTCAGCCACAACCTCAATGGAATGCATCTCAGCCAGGGTGGAGGCCCCAATATAACTCTCCTCCCGCTATTTTGCCTCCACCACCTACTCCACCTCAACCTTTACCTCCTGCTCCTCCAAGACAACCCCAGATGCCTGCTCAACCAAACCTGAACCCCAATAACAGACAGGCCCAGCAGGTATACACTGGAGAGACAACATGCCCTACCTACGCTATGGAGATTCAAGAGATCAACCTACGATCTGGGAAGGTCCTTCCAGATTGCTAACCTCCTCCGGAGGATGAGGAAGAGAAACATGAAAGTGAACCCAAAGTCATTCCACCCTTTCCTGAGAGACTAACGGTAACCACACAACCAAAGCCGGAGGAGACTGAACTTCAGGGAGAATTTAAACAGTTGTGTGTGAAAATTCCACTTCTCTAGGCCATAAAAGGTGTACCAATCTACAACAAATTGATCAAGGAGAAGTTTTTTAGGCACCCAGGCAGGCGCAAGAGAGATGCCCCAATTATCAATGTCATAGGACATATTTCCGATCTGATGTTGGGACAAGTAATCTATCCAAAATATTTGGACCCTGGAAGTCCTGTAGTTGATGTCCACATCAATGGCACCATCATCCCCCACACCTTGATTGATCTAGGGGTTGCCATTAATTTGATGACCAGGGACACTATGCTCAAACTTAACCTTCAGAGTTCCTTAAGAAAGACCTCGACAGTACTGCAGTTAGCAAACCGCTCCACCGTGACCCCCGAAGGGATTGTGGAAGATGTCCTAGTCTCTGTTGATTCTTGGGAGTACCCTGCGGACTTCTTGGTCCTTCAGCCAAACGTAAAAATCACTGGATACCCCCTCATTTTGGGAAGGCCTTGGTTGGCCACTGCAGATGCTTACATCAGTTGTCGAGCGGGGAACATGACCATCAAGAAGGGGCCTATGTCCAAATAGCTAGTCCTATATCCGCTTGTCCAACCTCTGTTAGAACATGATTTACCTCTCTGGTTGGAGGAGGGAGATGAGGATGAAGTCTACTTTGCACCATTGTGCACAGTAGAAGCCACCAGGGGAGGTCCTCTTACCGAGGATGACCTAATTGAGAATCTGATTCAAAATCCACCTCCCAGTGTGCTACCATTAAAGGAGTTGGTGGAGGGAACCCAATCCAGCGCTCTAGTGGACTTTTGTGTGGCTGATCCGACCTCTCCCAGAGTTAAGAATGTGGAATTTGGCCCTAAAAGAACCTTAAATATTAGCTCATCCCTATCTCCCTCTCAGGAGAAGGAGCTGTGTAGCTTATTGAACCACCATTTGGATGCTTTCGCTTGGAGCTATAAGGAGATGAAAGGAGTCCATCCTTCGGTCTGTACCCATCACATTTACATCAAATAGGATTACAAACCGGTCAGGAAGCCTCAGAGGAGAATGAATCTAGCCCTTAAGGACATTGTCAAAGAAGAATTGCAAAAGTTGTTGGATGCAGGATTCATCTACCCCATCTCTGACAGTGAGTGGGTCTCTCCTCTAGTGATTGTGCCCAAGAAAAATGGGAAGTGGAGAATCTGTGTAGATTACTGAGAACTTAACAAAGCCACCAAGAAGGACCATTTCCCTTTGCCTTTCATAGATCAGGTGTTAGATGGACTGGCAGGGAAGAAGTTCTTCTCTTTCCTAGATGGGTTCAATGGGTATAATCAGATCCAAATCAGCCCCAAGGACCAAGATAAGACCACCTTCACTTGTCCATGGGGAACCTTTGCCTATCGGGTCCTTCCCTTTGGGCTATGCAACTCTCCTGCCACTTTCCAGAGAGAAGTACTAAGTATATTCGCGGAGCTGGTTCATGATTCAGTAGAAATATATATGGATGACTTTACTCCTTATGGGTCCAACTTCCAAGAAGCGTTAGCTAACCTAGGAAAATTTTTAACCAAGTGTATTGATATGAACCTGTCCCTCAATCCCAAAAAATGTGAATTCCTGATGACTAAAGGGACCGTGCTAGGTCATACAATTTCTCAGCAAGGATTACAGGTGGATCCCAACAAAATTGCTATCATCCAAAAGGTTCCACCTCCTCAAAAGGTAAGAGATGTTCAGATTTTCCTAGGCTTAGTAGGATATTATAGAAGATTCATTAAAGATTTCAGTAAGTTGGCCTCGCCATTATTTGGTCTTTCGAGGAAATATGTTGAGTTTATATGGACTGACAACTATCAAAAGGCTCTGGATGAGTTGAAAGATTAGCTAGTAACCACCACAATCTTGAGAGGTCCAAACTTGGCCCTACCTTTCAACATCCACACTGATGCCTCGAACAAAGCCATAGGGGCAGCCTTGGGACAAGTTGAGGAGAAACTACCATATGCCATCTACTTTGTCAGCAAAAACCTGTCCAAGGCAGAATTGAACTATACTGTAACCGAGAAAGAGTTCTTGGCCGTAGTCCATTCCCTAAACAAGTTCAGACACTACATCACTGGTTATCAAACATTTGTACACACTGATCATGCTCTGATTAGATATTTAATGAATAAACCTGATGTAAATGCTTGTATCATTAGATGTTTACTTTAGTTGCAGCAATTTGATTTGACCATTGTTGACAAGCCAGGTAAGGAAAATGTTGTTGCTGACTTTCTGTCTAGGCTAGATTTGCCTGCAGGTGAAGAAGCGATGGTAGATGATCAAATGCCAGATGAACACATGTTTGCTATTTCAGTACTCTCTCCATGGTTTGCTGATATAGCAAATTACTTGGTTTCAGCATAGTTCCCTCCGCACCTATCCTCAAAAGAGGAGCAAAATTGTGAGGAATAGTGCCCCATTCACTTGGATTTGGGGCAACCTGTTTAAACTTGGGTTGGATCAGATCTTGAGGCGTTGTGTTAGGGAGGAGGAAGTTTTTGACATCCTCCTAACCTGTCACGATGGGCCCTGTGGAGGCCACTTTGCAGCCAAAAGGACTGCCTTCAAAATTCTATAAGCAGGCTACTATTGGCCCACTCTTCATCAAGATGTCAGAAGATACATCCACCAATGTGACCGATGTCAAAGGATGGGGAAACCAACTCCAAGGGATGAGATGCCCCTCCAACCTCAAGTGACTTTCAAGCCATTTGAGAAGTGGGGCATGGATTTTGTGGATCTTATCAATCCTCCTTCAAAGCAAAAGTCTTACATCATTGTGTGCACAGACTACCTGACAAAGTGGGTAGAGACAAAGGCAGTCAAGACAGCAACAGAAGAAAAATTGGTTGATTTTTTGAGGGAAAATATCTTCTACGAGTTTGGCTACCCAAGGGAATTAGTCAGAGATCAGGGAAGTCAGTTTACCTCTAACCTTATTGAAGACCTGCTCGCTCATCACAAGATTAAGCATAGGAGTTCCACCCCTTATCATCCACAACCAAATGGGTAGGTGGAAGTCACTAACAGAGCTTTGGAAGAGATTTTCACTAAAGTAGTGAGCAGCAGCAGAAATGATTTGGCAGAACGCTTGGTTGAGGCCACCTAGGCCTACAACACCACTTGGAAAACTACAATAGGTTTCACACCTTATGAGCTGGTCTATGCGAAGAAGGCTTTGTTGTCCATAGAATTCGAGTACAACACATTGAGGTTGGAAGCTCAGCACCTCAACCATGCACAGCAGGAAAGATTACTACAGCTGAATGGATTGGATGAACAAAGAATGCAGGCCCTCCTCCACTCAGAAGTGGTCCAACTCCAGAGAAAGATATGGCATGACCAGCACCTTAACGAAAAGCAATTTCAGCCAGGAGATTTGGCACTGTTATATGATTCAAGATACAAGGATTTCAAAGGGAAGCTGAAGACAAGGTGGCTAGGACCATATACAGTGGAGAAATGCAACGACAATGGTTCGGTTCTCATCAGGACCATTGATGAAGAAGCCATCCCCATGCTCATCAATGGGCATCAATTAAAAATCTACAAGAAACCCCTTTCTAGGCAGGATTTTATTGAAACTTTGGACAAATCAATGCTGGTAGTGGAGTAGGGCCCTGCCTCTACTCCACCCACACCTTGATCATCAAAAAAAAAAAAAGGAAAAAAAAAATGAAAAGATCCTTGGGTGAAAACCTCTTAGAGGCACCCGGGGCAAACAGTGAGGGTGAAAACCTCCTAGAGGCGCCCTAGATGTCTCTCTCTCAAAAAAAAAAAAAAACAAAAACAAAAACAAACAAACAAACAAACAATAATTTCTGTTGAAAAATTGTAGGTTGCAGGGTCACACAAAACATGGACAGAGGTCTGTTTCAAGCCACAGGCACACCTCACAAGCACTTCCTCCATGACCACCCCCTCTCATAAGATTTGATCACATTCAGGTCATGTTTTCACCTTCTACGGGAAGTTCTGGGCCTTCTGCAGGAAGTTCGGTAGCTTCTACAGGAAGTACTGTAGCTTCTACAGGAAGTTCTTGTAGACCCTCCAAACAGGCCAGAATTGGTCTTGAGAAAGAATCTAAGAGTTGGAATCTGCCTGATAGGTCTATGAGCACCCCTGTACCCATCCATCACCGTATGTCACCCTGTTTCATCTCTTTGCACCTCCGCTGCACCCATCTTGTTATTTCCCTGCACAGTCACACAAAAGAAACCATGTTTTCTTCATATTGCCAGTAAGAATTTTTAGTAGCAAAATAAGCAACAGTGTCTCACTCCCCTTACTTGTCAATCTCCATCTGGACTCCTCATCAGCTAAATCCCTCATCAGCAGTATAGCCCTGCTCGTTAGCTTGCATCCCAGGAGGAGAAGTAGCTACATGACATCCTACAGGAATCCTGTAGCAGCTGATCCCTCTAGAAGACATAATCTGGAGATAGGGACAGCAGAAAAACGACAGAGGAAACATGGAAAGGGCTCATCTTGAACGTGAAAATATCATCAACAACCAAAGCCAAGTGAACCTGTGCATGCAACATCAACGAACAAGGGGACGTGTTCCAAAACCTGTGCATGCAGCATCAACACACGAAGGAGCGGTTCCAAGACCCAAAGTCTGCATAACGCGGTCGTGGCCACATAGGTAAGTGTCTAAACTCATTCGCCAATTGCATAAACTATATTTCAAAAGCTGCATGCCTATGGAAATGGTTTGGATTAAAGGGAATCGGTGGCCAGTCAACTGGCCACCCTCAGCCAATTACATAGCCTTATGAGATCCGAACAAGCCAGTTACATTCAAAATCACTGACGAGATGTGCAGCCAATACGTGTGGAGTGTCCATTCAAGGAAAAATCGTTGGGACTGGTAGTGGTGGCGGCAGTTAATGGCATAGGAGAGGTGATGGCGATCAGAGATATGCAGAGAAATTATGGCCATGATGTTGGATCAACGGTCTGACCTGGCCACCTCATTTGCTCACCACGCATCATGCCGAAATTAAAAGATGCTCCACTGAAACTCACACCACCTTCTGTCATTTTGAACTTGCAACATCCTCGACTGGAGTATGCATCTGTTGCTTCCCAAAAAATGTTAACTAGTTGTCCTCCGCTGGATCTTCTACCTATTTTCAAAAATCTCCCACGTATCAGGCCCGCTCAAAGGCGCAGTGACATTTCTACAGGAACTGGGAGGGTCTTCTACAGGAAGAGCCCTACAGGAGAAACTGCGCAGCTTTCCAGAGTAGGGAAGCCTGAGATTTTTTCTTCGTTGAATTAGGAGCTCCAAACAAGGTAGTATCGAAAAGCATCTCTATGCATGGTATGTTTTGAAAAGGTGGTGAATTGAACGGCATCCGATTGGGGAATCAAAGAAAAGTTGGCCTGTGAATTGAAAGAAAAGTGTTTGCCTGTGTATTGCACTGGGTTTCCCAGTTGTTTCTGCATCAAGATTCTCCTCCACATTTCCTGTTTCTAAAATTCTCCTATAGGAAAGATATACAGCTGTGAGGGCCATCTTGTGGATGAAAATTTTAAATTTACATATATGAATATGTGCTTAGAGGAAAACTTGGTCTATGTCCTCTGTCTGTAGAAACAAAATTCTCCCTTCCATAAACAAATAGCTGAGTCACAGTAGTCTTGAAACAAGGGAATTGTTGCTAATTGATATTGAACAGCCAAAGAATTCTTCCTTGAGTCCGAGGGGAAACTATAAACAACATTCCATTTTCTTACCAAAGCATAAAAAGATGCACTCTCACCATGCTAGGGGGATTCATAAGAAAAGAACCCTCAGACTCTAGCAAATTTCATGAGCATCCTGAGGTGGTGAACCTTTTCACACGAGCCAACTGGATGCCATTCTTTGACAAAATCCAGGGTCGCGATGAGGAGATAGCTGAAGAATTTTTAATGTCCCTGAGACCTCAATCAAAGACACAGGCCATAGTTAGTTTTAGGGGTCTGTCCCTAGAACTCACACCTGAGCTCATCAGTCGAGTTACTAATCTACCATTAGGGCTCCCTTGGAGCAAAGAAGAGAGAGCAATGGGCCAAGCTGCCAAGAAAGCATTCTTTCTGCCCGAGGAACATCCTGTAGAAGACAAAAACGGGGTGAGGAGAGCCAGCTTGCTTCATCTCTAGAGTGAGGTCAGTTTCCAAATCATGAAGTACATTACCTGTGAAGGAAGATTCAGCATCCTCTATGGTTATCATTTCAGGTTGTTGTGTGAACTTAGACATGGAATTGACTTACCTCCAGCAATGAGATTGATCATTCCCTACTTTCTTCTTCAGTCACTAATTGAATGTGCTACAAAATTGAATGAAGGGATCCCGAATCAATTGGCCCATCATGGGTTCATCAAACTCTTAGTGGAAGATGCCCTGCACACCTACACTGTCCCCATATCTTGGGAAGTCTTCCGAAACATGTCTAGGGGTGACAACATTAAAATTTTGGTTGAAAATATCACCGCATCCAGCAGTGAGGAAGGAGAACACATTGAAGAAGGTGAGAAAACCAATGGTGAAGAAACGCAAGACCTTCAAGCACAGCTAGAACAGAAAGGAAAAGGAGAAATGGGCTAGGTCACTGAGCCTAAAACAGAGGTGCAGACAACAGCACAGACACCATGGGAAAAGAGAATGCAGATTAGGGCAGAAAGGGCTGAAAAACCCCAACTCTAAGTTGTCACAGCCAAATTTGACACTCAAAAACAAAAAGAAAAGACACATCCTAAAATAGCAGAAACACAGGCAGAAATAGTTGACACACGGGCTTCTACAGGAAGCACGGAAAAAGAATAGAAAGAGGAGAAATCACCCGAGACATTGGCAAGAGAGGCATCAGCTATGCTTGTCGCTCTAAGCACACCTCCAAAACAAAAAGGGAAGAGAAAAAGGCAAACTTCCATGTACTTTAAAGCAAGGAGGAGCACACGGATCAAAGCAGGCAGACCCCAGCCTAAATTAGAAGCGCCAATTGTCATTGAGGACACCACCCCTAAACCAAAAGAAGAATCTCCTTCAAAGATATCCATCACCTACGAACGAGGAAGCCCAAAAACTTCCACCTGGAGAGAGAAAATTAGGCTGGTGGACTCAAAAACAGTTCTACAGGAAGCTGAGAAATCTCTACAGGAAACTCTAGCTCAGCTAAGGGAGACCGAGAAACTGGAGGAAAAGGCAGCCAAACACTCACAATCAGAGGGAAAGACAGATGAAATATTGGAACCAAGCCCTCAGCCTAGCTTGGGCTCATACTATAACCTGTTAGAAGCCGGGAAGATAATTTCCCAGAAATTTGCAGTGCCACTTTTCTTTGCACTGAAAGAAGAAAGGATTCGGACCCACACTTGGATGAAGATTGATAAATCCAAGGGAGTGGCAAAAATAGGCTACCTGGAAGAACAACTCAAGGAATCAAGAAAGGAATTGGCTATGGTAAGGCATGTGGAGAGCAATCAAAGGGCCGAACTACACGAAGAGAATGAGCTGCTGAAACAGCAGTTGCAGCTCCAGGGAAGTCACAGGGAAGATAGGCCCCCCATCTTGGGAGAACAGTAGCAACAGGAAATGCCTCCAGAAGACAAAGAAACCCCTGATGAACAGCAGAGAGAGGACAGGCTACAGGCTGAGGTTGAGGCACTAACAAAACAGCTACTAGAGAAAGAATTACAGGCAGCAGGGGAAATACAGTCTCTAAAACACCAGGTACAAGAAAAGGAAGCCCAATTGGCCTGCATGGCCAGCTGGGCAATAGAAGCTTTGCAATGTCGGTAACCAGCCAATTCATATGCCTTATACCTTAAAGATCAATGGTTGCAGTTCCATATTAACACCTTGGCCCAAAGGGGCACCATTCCATTTCAAAATTACCATCAATTCATGGCTTTGTGTGACAGTAGCTCAGTAGAGGATAAGGCCAAATTATCAGAGTTCTATTTACACAACTTGGCCCTTCCTAACATGAATCTGTGGGACCCCAACGCTGCAGTGGGAGATGTGCAACTTATGGCGATGGCCTCTTGGTTAAACCATGAGGAACAAAGGGCAGCAGAGATTCGAAATCTCATGAACAAGGAGCTAAGTAAGCCACTCATGATCAGAGTAGAGATGGAGGACCCCTCAGCCTTAATATATGCCCACCAACACCTGGCCAATAACCCTCAAGTTCTACCAGACTATATTGAACGACAAACTCAAGCCATTGCTCATTTCGATGACATGGAAAGATTGTTGGGGGGTAACTGAATTCATGCTTGCACAAGAAGGTGGAACACACTGTCCCACAATCTGAAAATAAGAGAATAATGTTATAGCTCCAAATCTCACTCTTATGGTTTTTGATGCTACACTCATGGCCTAGGGAAACCCCTCCTTCCAGACCTGGTCCAAAATTTAAAAAACAGTGTTTTATCCCTTTTATGCGACATTGCCCTGAGTTAAACACGTGTATACGCGGGTAGGCATATACCCAACCCAATTATATGTATTAAAACACTTAAAAAAATATAAAACTCCTTAATTTCGGGCAGAGATCGGGGGTTCTACCTGCTGATCACCTGTTAGTGCCCGTGGCCCAACTGTTCCCAACCAACTCCCAACTAAAAAATTACTTTGGGAGAGGTATAAAAAGACCTCCAAGGGAAGGCCTAAGGGAGGAGAGAAGAGAGAGAAAGGTTATTACACTGAGATTTTTCCCCTGACCAGGTCTGAAGACCCTTGTGCCTTCTGCACTTCCCCCATTTGTACAGGAAACCCTTGTTTCCTTGTGTCTTGATGTTCATCCACTACTTATGACATCATGAAGTCATGGAAGGAGTTTGCTAAAGGCTTGAGGCTGGACGGATCAAGAAGGAAGCTTTGCTTGGAGCCTGCGAAAGGTTACTCAGGTGAAATTATTCATTTTATGCATTTTATTTGTCTATAATAAAAGAAACACGTCTTGGTTCCTGACATAAATCCTCTTTATGTTTATGATATTCATGTTGGAATTCATATGTGAATGGTTGTTTAAAGTTCATAACTAACTACATTTCTTTATAACATGAAGATGATTTCTTTATAAGCTTTTGTCCATATATTGCTATGTTCTTTGGAATTGGTTGTTTTGCAGGAAAAAGAAGTGAAAGGAACTTGAAGAAGGGTTTGGACCCTAAAGGACCTTCTCAAACATAGGACCTAAGGTACACCACTCTTACCATAGAATTTTCTTATAATAGCATAATGGCTGTGTGAATGTGTGTTTATCTGTTTAGACAACTTTCAGTCTGCTAGGGTTTCAACCCAAAAGCCCTAGGGGAACATTTCCCTCAATAGAATTGGCGACTCCACTGGGGACAACACTCTTGTTGTTCCTATTTTGGGTGTTTTTCAAGCCAATCAGGGCTCAGTTGCCTATTTGCTTGTTGTTGTTGTGTGGTCTGTTCTTGAATTCTAAGTTTTGCCAGTTTCTTCAGTTTGTCTTTTATTTTTCTTGAAATATTTTATATATGTTGTTTTTCTTAGTTACAGAAGCGTATATACGCAAGTTTCCTTAATTTAACCCGCGTATACGCAGGTTTCCTTAGGATCAGTCGCGTATACACGCAATCTGTACATAAGTACAGTCGTGTATATCTTGCAATTTTCAAGATTTGTAAATCTTTTTGTCTCTGAAGGTCTGTCTGGTGGTTTGATTCAGTCTGAAACAGTCATTTTCCAGTATCAGTTGTTTGTTTTACAGCAAGCATCTTGCTCCAAATTCTCTCTAATTGTAAGGGGTATTGGTCTTGTTTTTGTTGTTGCAAGCGTCATCATTTTTTGCTAAAGCACGCAAGATTTCTTTCTGGAATCTTCGCTACTCTGATTAATTAGGGTAGAAAGATTGGTCTCAATCTTTGTGTTGAATCTTGCTTTTGGTGACTTTTTGTTTGCTTGAAAAAACCGCTTTTTGTGACCATCCACTTCTTTGTTTCATGAAAGTTGTTGATTGATACTTTCTTGAAATTTGTCTTTTTAATCTTTTTGGTCCTTGTTGCCAAAGCTTTCATTGTTGCTTTTGATTGTTAAGGGCATCTTTAAACATATTTATGTTTGTTGAGTTTTCATCCATTGTGTGGTGTCAACTTGCAAAAGTGTTTGTCACCTATTTTTCAATCACAAATTTTCAGTCCTGTTGAGAGCATTTTTGAAAAGACTCTTTTGTTGTTGCTTTGAAGAAAGATTTTTGAAAAACTTCGTTTTGCTTTCTTGAACTTGGTTTTCATTTGGTTTCCTTTTAGTGAATGAAAGTGCTTTATGTTTGTCTTGAAACTTGTTTTTAGTGTTTAGACGAAATGAATGATAGCATCTCATATCCCATCTAGACATTTAAGTGGCAAAATAAAAATTGATAAGCAAGCAACTTTCATTTCTTGTTTTTAGAGTTGTTTTGATTCTTGCATCAACATATATTTGTTGCATTAGGATAGATTTGCATATCTTTTTAGGCATACATAGCTTTGTTAACTTTTGTGAGTGTGAAGCGTGAATTAATGAAAAGAAAAGAAAAAATTGTTTTATTATAAGTTCCTTTGAACCCTGTAGAAATTGCTCTTCCTCGAAAAATGAAAACAAGTGCATGTGAATATAGTTAGGTTTTTATTAATTTCTTTTGCGTCAAAAACACCACTAGTTTCACTTCTGTTATCCCAAGACTTAAAGAACAACCTATTTTAAAATCAAGCACTAACTAAAATTCACTAAAAAAATTTCTTTTAAGTTACATACACCAACAAGTTTTAGGATTTTAGGGCCTTGGATTAGGCGAGTCGGGAGTTAACTCTCCAAGGCCATTTAAATGTCAAACATAGGAGTCTGAATAACGAGTGAAAATCCAATAGCGTTAGGAAGACCAGGAAAGCTCCGGATCTGGGAGTTAAGCACGAGGGTCTGTGAAGACAGGAAAGAGAGATACCCCCTCTCCTACTTGTCGGAACTTACCTCAAGGCCGTTCTGCCTGGCTTCTGCGACGAGTTGGTGTCCTTAGTTGCCATTCCTAGGAAACTACATAGGTGGCTGCGGAGGGGAATCCCGTGGCACCTGAGGTTGACGTTGTATCACTCTCAATAGCACTACTGGAGGGCACCCTTGCGAAGCTTGGGGGCTTGCACCGACACAGACTGTTGTTAGGAGTTCAGCATAACTTCCTCTGATACCTTCGCTGATAGGCCTGGGCCCTCATCACCCTAGACTATCTTCGGAAGGCCCTTCATTTTCCACTTTCTCGTATTTTGGTGTCCGGTCCTAATCACCCGGAGCGGAAATACTTGGAAGTTCTTTTGATTGGATGTATCTTTAGGGACTTTTTAGTGGGTGCTCTATGCTCTTAGTCGGCCTAGCTTTAAATTTTTTTAGTCTTTAGTTAGATTTTAAACAAATAATTCAAAGTGGCTGACCGATCTCCCAGACGGTCTCGTAGACTTCGTGGTCTCTCGCCACTAAGTGTAGAGCCTTCTCCGAGAAGGCCCAGAGGCAATAATACCGGTGGGTTTCATCCCACTGCAATTGACGCATCGGGGATTGATCTTCCCCTCGGGGGCAATAGTATTGAAGCAAGGCCTGGTACTTCCGTAGAACAAGAAAGGAACCCACCAGTTCCTTCTCAAGTTCCCTTACAAGCGGAAGATAGTATTGAGGTACAAGAACTTTCAGAGTCGTTAGCGGCTCCAAATTCTCCCCTACCATCAAGTTATCCACACGTATTGCAATACGTTGGAACTTCATCGCAAAGACCGGCAAGTCCAGGTTACGCTACGCGCTTACCTTCGATGACCACTACGGGAAGCATGGCTTCTACTAGTGCTACGACTGCACAGACTCCCATATCTGTGCAAGGAGGTGGAACTATTTCCTTCCCCTCTGTCTCAATATTCGGATCTTTTACTAGCACGTCTATTGTTGGGTCTACTTCCATTCCATCTACGAGTGGAAGTTCCCAAACAAATTCTTTCGATTCTGGGTACTTCCCATTTGGCGCCCAATCATTGGGCATTCCTTCAGCTCCGTTCGGAGCCGCCACGTCCACAATGAGTGCATCGGCTTCGTTCCAAGGTTTTCCGTTTGGAAGTGGTCATATACCACATTCCAACCCTACGGCAGGATCTATGCCTTTTTCGTCAGTAGGACAAAGCAGCAATCCTTTCCAAGGTTGGAATAACCCTGGGCTTAGTAG
>APFE030932913.1:9621-35799 GCA_000404065.3 Pinus taeda | reverse complement strand
CCTTAGACTCCTATATATAGAAAGGAGGCCTTTTCATTTGTATCATCCAAGAATTGTTTATTTATGTAATGTAAAGGAGGTTGCCCCCTCGAAGAGGCTGAATTATAAGGTGTTGATCTATCTTTTCTATCTTTTCTTGAGCTGGTTTCATAACACACATTTTCCTTCTCACACATATCTTGATGATATAAATTAGATCATTATATTTTTTTTTCTTCCATCTTGATGCATTTGGAGTGGAAAAGGCGGAGGAATCAGCTCATGAGATTATTTTTACCGGTAGGACCCAGTTTGGTGAAACAAGGTCTGAAACATTCCAAGAGTGTTTTGAGGCATCAAACGGTGTTTTTTAGGGGCTAAAATTCTCTTCTTTGGTGCAACACCTCTATCATGATATTATACACATATATAAATTTCCAAAGGTGTGAGAAGCGTGTCAATCATAATCTGTATGCAAAAGTTATGCCACTCAGAAGTTGACCTTCCTGTTTTCACACTTATAGTTTGGGAGGATGCCACGTTAGCCCCCATTGTTCATGTAAAAGGTGTTAGACACATGTTTATGATGTAAAATACTCTAGAAGATTTCATTTTGTAACTCTAGTTAAGAGTTGATGTACTTAAACTTAACCACTACTAGGTTATCAAGCTATGTTATAACCGGGTCACTAGGAGGAAGAGGCATTCCATTGTTTTGAGAGAATTTTGTTCCATAGTTGAGAAGAGATAGCCAAGAGAGATACAAGGTAGATAACACAAAGAGGATCTGTGCACTGTAGCAACCCATGGGCCACAAGAACTACTTCTTTGTACCTATAGCCATATTTCTAGACAGAGAAAGAGAACAAAGCAACCTCACCTTCCAGCTAGGTTTTCTCTTGAAAGGGTTTCCCACAGAGAATATGTTGTGTCTTATGTGTGTGTTTGTGTGCCTATTTTATCGCTCTCTAATTTTTTGCATAATTTCCATTCGCATGCATGTACTAATTATAGTTAAATACACAGATCTTAAAATTTAATAAACCATAATAGTGTAGGATTTTCATAATTTTAATATATATTATTAGATCTGTTATGACGAACTGTCCAATGGAATATCCACAAAAGTTTACAGGCCCCCTGAGATCTTCCTCGCTTCTTGGGACATTTTCTCTTACTCTTCTCATTACCTTTTCAGTCACACTTGAACTCAAACTTCTATTTTGACTACTCATAAGAATGCTTTAACTTTTTTATGGCTTCCTCCAAAGACCGAGGCTCATCAAAATCAATCTGGTCGTTGAATGATAATGGAAATTCATTGATGAACCTTTGTATCTTCACTTTGTCATCCTTGAGATAGGGCACATATCTCAACAAATCTACAAATTTAGTTATGTACGCTTCATTTGTCATGGAACCCATCTTGAGATCATAGAATTCCTTAGATTTTCCTCATAATATCTCTCAAACATGTACTTCTTCTTGAAGTCTTTCAAAATCATACCAAATCAGCTCCTCTTCTCTGATGCCTTTGACATGATTAACTTATTCCCACCAAATATCTACTTTTCCCTTGAGATTGAAGGTAGCTATCTTAGCTTTCAATTTCTCTGAGTAATCATGAAATCTAAACAATTTCTTCATCCCAAGCAACCATGCTTGTGCATCTTCCGATTTCTTCATTTCTCCAAAAAAAGTAGGAGGCTTGACTTTCTCAGATTCTTCTAGAAAGTACTGCTTGTCACTCCTCCTATAAATATGTTGGCGATAATGATGATTACTTATCTCAAAACCATATCTAGAATAAATTTCATGAATTTTATCCATCCTCTCAGGTGTATCCAACGATCTGCCACCCTTTACTGTATCATCTATGTCCATCCTGTACACTTTTTGAGACATGTTTCCATCCGCACAATTAGTATCTTATTAATATTTTTCTCCATGTATGATCCCCAATTGTCCCTACTTCTGCAAATCTGAAAGGCTCTCGAGGATGAGTACATTAACCTCATGTTTCTTTTCTTGATCTCTAGCAAGACTTTCCTGAGCTTCAATCAACTTCTCATTGTCTACCTTTTAACTCATGACTTCTTCCTTCAAACTTCTCAATGTATCTACCAAATAAGGAGAATATCCCTCTCCCTACTACTCAAATGATCTCTCCCATCCTACCAATGTCTCTTCTAGCCTATACAGAGAGTCACATGAATTGTACTCAGCTATTCTTTCCTTCATCACTTGGCCTTCTATTTTCCCCATTGTGCCATTGTTAGCTAAGTAAAAAATAATAAAATTCATACCTCAATGTATCTTAGGGGAGGTTATTGCATCTACACAAGCTAGTCCATATTAGCATGATACAATATCACAAACATACCCGTTCATACATGGATATCATAAACATAATAATAATTAGCTAACATGCATGCATGATAATCATATAGACAACTGACATGCATACTCTTAGGTATCTATACTACTAGTGTAACCCCTTATTGTTATTAGTAAAACCCCTTATTATATCTTTGTGCCCATGTCGTCCCCATATTATTATTATTGTGCCCCATAGAAGCCCACTATTGTTATTATTATGCCCTTACATTATTATTGTTATGTCGGCTCTGATTATATTATGACCCCTTAGACTCCTATATATAGAAAGGAGGTTTTGTCATTTGTGTCATCCAATAATTGTTCATTTGTGTAATCTAAAGGATGTTGCCCCCTCAAAGAGGCTTATTTTGAAGGTGTTTATCTATCTTTTCTATCTTTTTGTGAGCTAGTTTCATAACATTCGGTATCAGAGCTTTGGATTCTAGGGTTTCGTTGCTCCAAACATGTCATCGTGGAATTTTCACTATAACGTTTTTCTGTAACATTTCAAAAGCTAAACACAAAACCCATTTGAGAAGACATCTCACTAAACCGTGGGTCTGAATTCAAGATATTGAATTGCTATATTTTTGAAGAAACGATCTGAGGAAGTTAGGGTTTTTGCAAGCTCCAAAATTTCATCTCAAACAGGTCATCATGGAATTTTCACTATAATTCCTTGTCTACAAAGTTTCAGACTTTGAAATTAAAACCCATTTGAGCCAAAAACTTGATGAAGCTTGGGCCAGAATTTCAGGTCTTGTTTTATTATGTGTTCGGAAATACAGTCCAAGACATGTAGGGTTTCTGCAGGCTCCCGAATTACATCCCAAATAGGAGACCTTGGGAAAATCATCATAACTTTCTCTTTGAGCATCATATTTAAATTCCGTAAGAAGTTATAGAAATATGAAGGATTGTAGTTTTGATTTATATTGGTTTCAAGTCCTAAGGTTGAAACAATGACATGTGGCGCTTCGTACAAGTTCGTTCTATTGAACTAGTCTACAATCTGGTCATCGTGGGAGATTTGACATAACGCTTCCTTGCAGAATCCAATCTTGACCAGAATTGCAAGGTTAGAAAGAGGAATCATAGGAATATTGTAGGATGTAATTTTAGAAGTTAGAGATCTGAACAGAGTTACAGTCATTTCAAGGTCGAGATCCTAAAATCAAGAAAAGGCTATATGAGGAAGTTTGATGGCAAGGATCTGTTAAATTGGATATTGCAGATGGAGTAATATTTTGATATACATGATGTGCAATTGTTATAAAAGGTACATATCTTGTTGGGTGTGGAGCCTGATTATCTTCTGTATTAAAAGGTATCGCCACATTGGACCCCAGTTCGAACTGGGGACGGCAACGCCTCCCGTAAAATATTCGCTGCAAGGGGGGTCCAGGGAGGGGTGGCTGCGACCCTTGGGGAGACCCCCCCTTGGCGGGGGGTTTCGGGGGAAATGCCCCCGAAGCTAAAAACATATGTAAAATTTCCTTGTAAAAGTATAGTAATTTCTAGTCAATCTGGGTCGTTCATTAGGCAAATGATCTGAGAGTAGAACTTATGTTTTGTTTAGGGTTTTTTTGCCCTAGAAGGAAACCCCTCTCTTTGTATGAGGGTATTTCTATTGAGTCTGTGTAATATATGTGTATTCTCTGAGCGAGAAGCAGAGAGGTGAGACTATGAGAGAAAAGATAGGTTATTACAACGGATCTGTTATAGGTTGTGTCTCTTTATTTTGTTGGATAATAGGAAGGAAGGACTGGCTGTTCGGGGTGGACGTAGCCCAAACTGGGTGAACCACGTACATCTATGTCTCTCTTGTTTTTTGCATTTTCTGTGTTTATATTTCTGCAATATTTTATGTGTTCCATTGCTTTGTAATATATAATTTTCTAACAATTGGTATCAAAGCCGAAGGTCTATTTGGCTGACAAACTCACAGGAAAGAAGGGTTCCTCGTTTGAGTGGGAGCAATGGCAAAAGATGGTAAGTTTAGGGTCGAGAAATTTAACAGCCAAAACTTCTCGTTGTGGAAGATGCAGATGGAATATTACGTATCAGAAAGATCTATACCTACCATTGGGCGGAATATCAAAGATGCCGATGGGTATGACAGATGAAGAATGGAACCTTATCGATAGAAAGGAACTCGGAACAATACAATTGTGCCTCGCAACATCGGTCGCCTTCAACATTTCGAAGGAAACAATGACAGAGGGTTTGATTAAGGCGTTGGAGAAAATATATGAAAAACCATTGGCCTCAAACAAGGTATTTCTTATGAAACGGTTATTTAATATGAAGATGTCGAAAGGTGGATATGTTGCAGACCATTTAAATGATTTTAATATTGTTACAAGTCAGCTATGATCTGTAGGGTTAAACTTTGATGATGAATTTAGAGCTCTGTTATTCTTGTGCTCATTACCAGAAAGTTGGAACGGTTTAGTAATGGTCATTAGTAACTCTGTTTTTGGATCTAGTACTTTAAAGTTTGATGATGTTGTCGGTGCTATCCTTAGCGAGGAAATGCGGCGGAAAAGCTCTGATGAGACATCGGGTAATGCTTTGAGTGCAAGTTTCAGGGGAAGGAAAATGGAAAGAGGAAAGAGCTCAAGATAGTGCAGTAAATCAAGGAAAGGCATATCCAAGTCTATATCGGGGATAGTGTGCTGGAAATGCGGAAAGAAAGGACACCTAAAGAAAGACTGTAGATCTTGGAAGGGAAAAGAAGGAGATGCACAACAAGAAAACAATCATGAAGAAAATGTGACAGGTGAGGTAGATTTAGGGGCCTCATTCTTGATTACTGATTCCTGGGTGGTAGATTTAGGGGCCTCATTCCATGCCACACCTGATAAGAAATACTTTCATGAATATGTTCAAGGAGATTTTGGAAAAGTTCGTTTGGGTGATGATAAACCCTGTAAAATTGTTGGAATGGGTAAGGTTCTTGTAAAATAGCAGAATGGAAACCAATAGCTATTAAAGGAGGTAAGGCATGTTCCAGATCTAAAGAAAAATCTGATCTCAACAGGGTAGTTAGGCAGTGAAGGTTGTGTGACAACTTTCACAGATAAATCTTGGAAGGTCACCAAAGGAGCCCTGGTAATAGCAAAAGGTTAAAAGGTTGGTACATTGTATTTATGCAATGGTATTTCTAACTCTGTTAATGCTCTAACTTCCAAAGGGGCAGATGCAACATTATGGCATCATAGGCTCGGACACATGAGTGAAAAGGGGATGAAGATTCTTCAATCAAGGAATTTGTTTTCGGGTTTTGAAGAATGTTGATTTGGACTTCTGTGAGAATTGCATTTATGGAAAACAAAAGAGAGTCAGATTTCTCAGAGTTGGGAAAGAAGAGAAGAGCGAAAAATTAGAGCTTGTGCATACAAATGTACGGGGAACTGCTCAGGTATCATCTCTCGGTAGCTCTCATTATTATGTTACTTTTTTGATGATGCAACTAGAAAAACTTGGATTTATTTTATTAAGAATAAATATAATGTATTTGATACTTTCAGGAAATGGAAAGCTTTGGTTGAGATTGCGACAGGAAAGAAATTGAAGTGTTTTAGATCAGACAATGGAGGTGAATATTGCAGCAAAGAGTTTAATAGGTGTTGTTAAGAGCATGGAATTCACAGAGAGAATACAGTTCCAAGAACACCACAAGAAAATGGTGTGTCAGAAAGGATGAACAGAAAAATCATGGAGCGTGCAAGGTGCATGAGATTGCATGCAGGATTGCCTTTACAGTTTTGGGAAAATGTTGTAGATACTGATGTTTATCTAATAAACAGAGGGCCTTCAAGTTCCTTGTATGGTGGTGTTCCAAAGGAAGCATGGACAGGTAAAAAGGTAAACTACTCTTTTTTAAATCCTTTTGGTTGTGAGGCTTTGTCCATATTGATAAAGAAAATAGAACAAAGCTTGAGGCAAAGTCAAAGAAATGTACCTTTATTGGATATGGTGCTAATGATTTTGGTTCTCACTTATATGATTACGAAAATCACAAAATCATTAGGAGCAGATATGTAATATTCAATGAAAAGGTCTTGTATAAGAATCAGTTGCAGGAAAAGGAACAGAAAAAGGAAAACAAGGAATACGCAGTTCTTGATGAAATCACTGAAAAAGTAAAGGTGCCTTAAAATAATAATAATCAACAACCACAACAACAACAACCACCACAACAACAGCAGGCACCCCAAACACCTGAAAGTGGTGTTAGAAGATCTACTAGGATAAGTAGACCCCCTGAACGATACTCTCCTTCATTATATTATTTATTGTTGACTGATTCTACTGAACCCGAATGTTATGAAGAAGCAATGCAGGTTGAAAGCAGGAAGAAGTGGGAGGTATCCATGGAGGAAGAGATGGACTCCTTAATGCATAACCGGACTTGGGACTTAGTGAGGTTTCCTACAGGAAAAACTACATTGAAGAATAAGTGGGTTTACAGGCTGAAGGAAGAAGATGGAGGAAAACATAGGTACAAAGCTAGACTTGTGGTGAAGGGGTTTGCATAGAATAAAGATATTGATTTTGATGAAATATTTTCTCCTATTGTTAAAATGACTTCAATCAGAACCATTTTAAGTCTAGTAGCAGTTGAAGATTTGCATCTTGAATAGATAGATGTAAAGACAACCTTTCTCCATGGGGATTTGAAGGAAGAGATATATATGCAGTAGCCACAAGGATATGAAGTGAAAGGCAAGGAGAAACTAGTGTGCAGGTTGAAGAAGAGCTTGTATGGCTTAAAACAGGCTCCAAGGTAGTGGTATCTAAAATTTGACAAGTTTATGTCTGAACAAGGTTGTACTAGATGTCACTCTGATCATTGTGTTTATCTAAAAAAACAAAATGATTGTAGCTATATTATATCATTATTGTATGTAGATGACATGCTTGTTGCAGGGTCTAACATGTAGGAAATAAATGTGCTCAAAAGAAAACTAGAAAATTCATTTGCAATGAAGGATTTGGGAGCTGCAAAACAAATCCTTGGTATGAGAATTACTAGAGATAGGAAAAATCGCAAATTAACATTGTCCCAAAATGAGTACATACAAAAGGTGTTGAAAAGATTTAATATGCATAATGCAAAACCAGTTAGTAGACCTTTTGCTAGCCATTTCAAACTTAGTAAGGAAATGTGCCCAAAGACCCAAGAAGACATCAATTATATGTCTAAAGTTCCATATGCATCAACAGTTGGAAGCTTATTGTATGTAATGGTCTGCACAAGGCCTGATATTGCACATGCAGTGGGAGTTGTAAGCAGGTACATGAACAATCAAGGAAAGGAACATTGGATGGTAGTGAAATGGATTCTCAGATATTTGAAAGGTACCACAAATCAAGCATTATGCTTTGGTGGTTCAAACATTGCTCTACAGGGATATGTTGATGCAGATATGGCAGGTGACAGAGATAACAGGAGGAGCACTACAGGATATGTATTCACTGTAGGTGGAACAGATGTCAGTTGGGTTTCAACAATCCAAAGTATTGTTGCACTTTCAACAACAAAAACAGAGTATGTTACTGCTACAGAGGCTAGTAAAGAAATGATTTGGTTACAAAGGTTTCTGGATGAATTGGGTAAGAAGTAGGAGTTGGGTAGGTTATACAGTGACAGCCAGAGTGCCATACATCTTGCAAAGAACTCTGTATTTCATTCCAAGACTAAATATATACAACACAAGTACCATTTCATATGGTCAGCATTGGAAGATGGACAGTTGAAGCTGGACAAGATACACACTAGCTAGAATCCCGCAGATATGCTAACAAAAGTTATAACCAGGGAGAAATTGAGAATTTGCTTAGTTTCAATTGGTCTTCAAGTATGATGAAGAAGATGAGAAACAACCAGGTCCAACGAGGAGTCATTGTCTAGCAAATGAAGCAGTGGTGGAGTTGCTATAATTAGTCTCCAAGTGGGAGATTGTTGGGTGTGGAGCCTGATTATCTTTTGTATTCAAAGGCATCACCGCATTGGACCCCAGTTCGAAATGAGGCGGCAACGCCGCCTGTAAAATATTCGTTGCAAGGGGGGTCCAGGGGGGGTTTCGGGCGCAGCGCCCCCGAAGCTAAGAATAGATGTAAATTTGCCTTGTAAAAGTATAGTAATTTCTAGTCAATCTGGGCCGTTCATTAGGCGGAGATCTGACAATAGAGGTTATGTTTAATTTAGGGTTTTTTCCCTAGAAGGCAACCCCTCACTATATATGAAGGAATTGTATTGCGTATAAGTAGGTATGTATTCTGAGTGAGGAAGAGAGAAGAGATTGAGAGCGAAAAGGGAGATTGAGAGCGAAAAAGGTGTTACAGTGGATTTGATGTAGGTTGTATCTCTTCAGTTTGCTGGATAATATAATAAAAGAAAGACTGACTGTTTCTCCATGGACGCAGCCCAAACTGGGTGAACCACGTATATCTGTGTCTCTCTTGTTTTATGCATTTTCTATGTTTATATTTCTGCAATATTTGATGTGTTCCATTGCTCTGTAATATATAATTTTCTAACAGTACAATTCTTTCAAGAATTTTATGAATAAGCCTGCATTATTGAAAAATACAAGCCATTCTCAAATACCCTATTTTGTCTTCCATATTTGCAAAAATCACCATAAATAAACCCTTTGCTCCTAGCTGGAGATTAATGTGTTCCTTCAGTTCCCGTTTTTGTTGGATCCATACAACCAATGCTCTCTTTGTTGGCCAAATGTCAATGAACTTGCATATTAAGGCGTGATCATTTAGACATTGGATGTAGCTTTCAATTTTGTCTGATTTTACTTCGTATTTGAGATCCTTGACTACCTTAAGGAGGTATATCCCTTGCATACGATTTTTCCAATCCACCCCAATGGATGATCATCTTTATTTTTGTTCGTACAACTTGGGCTCAGAGCCAATTGATGGGGTGTTTGCATCTGACAATTTGAATGAACTTCCATCCTCTATGACCACATTCTTGAATGAAGGGTTTGGACTTGCTATGGCTGCTCTGGCGCCACACCAGATAGATTAAGCACCAAATCGATGTGGCAACAACGGGAAGGAAATTATTTCTATGCAACAACAGATTCAAACCTTGCAAAAAACCCTAACTCATTTATTCCTTATGCATTATTTTCTTACATAGAAAAAGTTTTTTTTTTTTTTTTAAATGAAAAAAGAAAAAGAA
The DNA here is from genome assembly GCA_000404065.3 of Pinus taeda. NCBI lineage: Eukaryota > Viridiplantae > Streptophyta > Pinopsida > Pinales > Pinaceae > Pinus > Pinus taeda. Next base: position 26,228 of record APFE030932913.1, on the reverse strand, counting down.
AAAAAAGGAAATAAACAAGTCACAAAAATCTCTCGAGCTATAAACCTTTATATAATATATATTATATATATATCTTTTTAAAGTACATATAGCCAAATTTGTTCAACCATTTTTATGTTTAACATCCTTTTTTGACTCATTATGGTAGAGATGTTGTAATGTAATGTCATGTAAATATTTTGAATAGGTCAAAATAAAATAAAAATAAAAATAAAAATAACCTTAACTTCACCTTGATGGGGGTGCGTGCCCAAGAGGAGGAGAGTTGGGTGGTTGATAGCCCATGCGTGGAGACATAATAAAAGATTTAATGCGAGGTGGTGGGAGGGCAAGCGATTCTCCCTCCTGTATTATTTCATTTAATCGACAAGCGTGTGATCAACTAGGCTCTCTGGGCTGGTGGCAATACAAAGGGATGTGTTTAAAGAATTGGGAGAGTGCCTGGCCGAGCCATTCGGTGGCTAAGACATTTGGGAAAAAAAGCTTTGTGGCATATGTAGTATACCAGTGTGGGTCTCAAAGGAAATATTGTGCATGTCGTCTATGGCATAGACAGGAATCTGGGAAACTTCGGCAAGCAGTGCGATCTTGGACTCCAAGATGACGAGGCTTCTTTGGTAAGTGCACTCACCTTTACCTTCTAGTTTGTTTTTGTTCGTCTTGGTGTGTTCATCTAGCTGAGATGTCTCCCCCCTTTGTTCAGTGGCTTGGGTTTTTCGTGAAATGGGCTTTGAGCGCTGTGGGTGACAAACTATTTTTCTCAAGGTCCTGCATTGTTGTGGTGGACTATGCATGGGGTTATTTGGGGTCGCTTTCAATATTTAGGTTCCATTTTCTCCTTTGCATTATGGGACTTGTCGTGTTCGGGGCTCTAGGGGATTATTTCTCCGACGTTTAAGTATCTGGTTGAGGTGGAAACTGTGCTACTTCTTGGTGTGCTTGGCGAATTTTGGGGTGTTGCGTGGCTCTCTCCTCTGGTGCTGGCAAGGGGGCAGTTTTTCGAGGTGCATCAGCGTTGTATGCTGGCTAAGGGGTTCCAACAATGGTGGAACTACAAGTCAATGGGGAAGTAGAAAGAGTTGTGTGTCTGGAGTGCAACTCCCCAGTGGTAAGAAAGGTGCCGGTGGATTGGTATCTGGCTGGAGGTGGAAATTCTTGGCCTCGTGAGCGGGTGGTGGTTTTAGAGGGGGGATTTTCTTGCAATTTCTTCTGTTGTTGGCAGAGGCAGCTTGGTTGAAGGACTGGTGCACTCTTTGGGAGTTTTGTAGTGGTATTGGTGTGGTAGGAGACCAATAGCTTGTGTTCATGTTTGTTGGTTTTTTGGTGTTTCCTGTGTGGTCGGGGCTAATATGAAGTCGGCCCCGAGGTCTTCGCATGTGGCCAAAGCCTCTCCAACCCTACTTGGTTTAAAGGGGAACGGTCGTCGTGGGGGCGCTAAGGCTGGATGTGGTCGTGGAGGTGGCAGAATTACAAGTGGGGGTCATGGTCATGGTGGTGGCGCGAATCGACACGACGACAGGGGTGGTAGTAGGAGCCCTGTTGGGTGTGGGCGTGGGGGCCCTCCTCGTTGTGCGGCTTCGTCTAGGTCATCAGAGTAGTTTGTGTAGTCAATGTTGGAGGCTCAGGACATGACTCACGCGGGAGGAACATAAGGCAGTGATGGCAGCACTCCAACAGTGACAATACTTCCAATGCCACTTTCGTGAGCAAGTGGTTGTGGTGTGGTGTGGTCAAAATCTTCTTTCGGAAAAGATGGACAAATTGGAAGCATGACTGACTCATCTAGATTAACATGTACACTACCCGTATCACCCTCCTCATAACAATATGACGTCCATCACTTATGACGATTACCCATGGTGATTGGGGTGCTATGTATCTTGCAAGTGTTTTGGTGTTTTTGAACTCACTGGATTTGGGCGACAACCCTTAGTTTATTTTGGATGTTTTGTAACAAATAGTTATCAATGGTCAACAAGCCCAATCGGGGTGAGACCACTAGCTTTTTGGTATTGTATGTAAAATCTTTTGACAATTAATAGAAAATCTGATTCAAAAAAAATAAATCTTAACTTTAAACTAAAATAATAAAAATAAAAATTCTACGTTATTATTATTATTTCTATTAATTTTTGTTGAGTAGTTAATGTAAACGTGACTTGTTCAAGTTACCGATAATTTTCGAGGTTTATGAGAATCTATGGTATTCACGTGAAATATAATTTATTTAAAAGATAAATTAAACCAACCTAGATCCATCTTAGTATGGAGAGGGATCAAATCTTTTGATTTGCAAATCTCTTTTAAAGTGAACAGAGATTTAAGCTCTTTCACCCCTTAATAAATCTGAAATTAAAATAAATCTAGATTAGTTAAAAACTTAATATAATATAATAATAATAAATTCTAAATCAGGTGAGAGATATAAAACTAATAAATAATTTATCTTTAATTATTGGAAAATCTAAATCTAAATTATCATAAAACTAAAAAAAAACACGTTACTGTTTATTATTATAATTCTAAATGCCCAATTTCAAAACCCACAAACAGTTATACCGCTTTCTTTAAAAAATAATCGATGCTTCAACATCCCTGTTTTTATATGTATTCAGTCTTGGCGCCAAAATGAGGGCAGCAAAGCAATTCCGCCCAAGTGATTGAAGTTAAGCGAGCGACGAAGAAGTGAATTAGACTAGTGAAAGAAACCTAATTTTCCAGGAAGGACGAACGTACTAGCATGGCTGGAGGAGGAGCGGAGGGGCTTCTGGGACTGGAACCCAATTCATCGATCTCAATAAAGTATGGCGGATTCTTTGGCGCGCATCAGGATTTCAGCTTACTGGAAGTCGATGATGTCGTTCTCGCAGAGATTATGCAACACGGGTGAGCTATCCATTACATTCCTTTCCTGGTTGTTCCCTGATTCATTTTTTCCCAGAGAAATTCAAACTGAATATAATGATGATGATTTGGTGGCACAATAACAACAGGGTGACCATCAGAGGAAGCCCAGATGAAGAAGCTGTCCTGTGCACCTCTTCAAAAACATATGCGATCAAGTTTGTTGCCACTTCCAACTCCGTTTTCTTAATACCCCCTCAAAATCTAGTCCTTCAAAAAGAAGCAGAAGAAGATCACCGCCAGCCACAGACTGAATGCGACAGGCCCAGTGCTGGTGCACTTAAACTGGCCCCTGGCCACATGGAACTTAATCAGATTGCTCCGAAGTTGGAGAAGCTCAAGTCCCTTCTTAGTGAAAGGCCTTACAATGAAGACGACATGGGTGCAGAAATGGAAACGAGGGGCTTATACAGGTGGGAGGATTTGCTAGAGAAGATCCAAGCAAGCGAAGAGGAGCTGCGAGCAGGTCTAAAACGCCTAGCAGCCGTAGAGATTGAAGGCTACTGGAGGATTGTGGAAAGCAAGTTCATGGGCTGTCTCCTAGATGTCCTTATTCTCAACTGTGTTCAGCATGATTGGCTTCTGAATGCCTTGAAAGCTGCAGATATTCTGCCCATGCTGGAGCAAGATGGGTATTCCAGAAAAATTGCAATGCATTGCTTGGAAGTCTATGGGAACACAATTGTTGGGTCTGCAGAGGAGGGGCAACATGAAATGAGCCAAGTCTGGTGTCTGAATGAGAGGCTTGTCTGCTTGCACTATGCAAAGCAGCTCATGAGTGCTGGCAGATGGAAATTGGATGACTTCATGGAAGCTTGGATGCAGAATTTGCCTTCAGGCATGCAAGCAAGCATGGAAATGCTCAAGGGCGAAGCTTTGTTGGAGAAGTTTGGTCTAGATATGTGGGTTCACCCTTTCAGTGTCTCGTCTCTGCCTGCCACTCCTGCAGAGCGTTTTGCTGCCCTATTTAGAGAAAGGCCCAAGTGGCAGTGGCAAGATTTGGAGCCCTACATTCGGTATGTTCATATAAATGAATGAATGTTGTATTTGTTCTTGAACATGATATTAGGTTCTAGGAGGTATGTATTTCTAATGACATTATTTTCGGATAAAAGGATCTACAGGAGAAACCAGACCTCATTTGCATTGTAGCATGCTTGTATTACTTCATATTCAATGCATACAGTTCAAATCGATCTGCAATTGCTGACTCTATCATTAACAGAGTTCCGCAACTGGTTTTGGTAGGGACTTGCAGGTACCGGGTCTCTCCGTTGAAGGCTTGCTTATAAAGTACACAAGAAAATCCCAGCCAACTGCAGATTCCTCTCCTATATTCAGTGCTAGATAAGACTTATTGATATGCAAGGCATTTTGCAGAATGGTATGTTCCATTTCTAGTTACTCTGTATACGACATATTTTTACAGAAAAAAATCAGTGAGTATACTTTTATAGCCAGATATCAATAATTTGCTTTTTCCTTATTTGAGGACCGCTGAGTCGAATTGAGAATACAAGTTGGGAAAGTGCATTTGGATTGTCCTCCATATTTGAAATATCCATTGTCATACTTCAATCATTAAATGTGCTGAGAATGTGCGTCGAACAACTATAAAGTCTAATGTTACAAGTGCCATCTCGCCTCTTATTTTGTTCACAAAGAATGAAAATATCTGGAAGTCGGTCAACTATCTCAAGTGCTTATTGAAACTTATATTTCACATTCTTTAAGTTCTCTATTTGTAGTGGATGTATTTCACCTTTGTGATTTCAAGTGATGCATCTGCATTTCCGTAGTTTATTATATAATAAAAGTGAAAAGCATGCTGCAGGTCTTGCCATTGCTGCCAGCTGTGCGGTTCTGTGGATGATGTGGGTACCTTCGGTTTCAAAAGAGCCTCACATTTTTTAGAAAACAATGCCATTTCAAGAATGGCTGAATTGAGCTGGTGGAGTAGAGTAAGATACACATATTAAAAAAAATGCCGTTCAACAGTGTGTATTTTAAACCAGAAATATACTGAGAGTGCTCACAAATTGAAAAATTCATGATAAATCGTGAGCTCCTCAAATTGCATGCCAAAATATTGACAGATTGATATGGCTTATGCCAGACTGGAGTTGTACTTTTTGCCTGTATTGAAATTTGCAAAAGAAAAAAACTAAGGATTAGATTGAAGTTCATAGTTCAAGACCAGACAATTTTCTTGCTTTATTGGCAAGTTGTCGAGTTATAAAGCTGTTGCTTCCATAGCAAACTATTTGACAATTGTTTTTAATCATCCACGAGCATGGAACACCATTGAAGTGTCTCTGTATAAGTCTCCCTTGTTTCTTTCTGTTTCACTAATGCTTTTCGATTAAAGATTTGATGTTAGCTGAGCAAGGTTGTTTGCAAACTTCTATTTTTGGCTACGAAAATTCTGTGCAACTGTTTTCCTTTCCTCTGCTACACTGCGGTCTTTTTTTCTCATTACTTTCCTGTTGGAGCAGGTGTTTTATGCATACCGAGGCAAGCAGCTCTGGTGAAAGTGGTCTCCTTACCAAAGGGTTCCTTCATCTACTGAGTACCTAAGACTATGGCTGAAACCTAATTGTGCATAAGTGAATTCATGGGCAGTTCATATTTTGCATTGCAATAGGAACCTCCACACTGAACAGCAAGTTGTGCTTAAGGCTCATCCTTGTGCTCAGTTTGTTAGCTGGTCTCTTGCGCAGAAAAACTTACTTGGCCCATGAGCAGAAATGTTACGATACCTTTTTCTTGAATGCAAATAATAATTGCGGACTCTAGATCACGTTCACTATACTGATGTTTACCATCCAAACTGGGCAGTGGAACGCAGCATAGGCACTTTGTGTTTTCTAGTTTAATTTTGATACTCAAATTTCAAGCATGATAATCATTTTTATTTTATAGAAACAATAATTTATACTATATGTAGATAAAGGTACAGTTATGTGATGTGGAGCATCCATCCACCCCGCTATGTGTCCTGGAGATTCTAGAAGCTTGAACGTGGATGCATGCAGTTTGAAAAGGGTACCCACCCCCAATTTTAACTCAGATTTTATGCTGAATTTTGTAGGTGCATTAATCGAGTGGGCAATGGGTTTGTGCACCCTTCACTGTTGTGTGCGTGTAGTTTAGGAGGAACGATTGAGTGCAGGTGGGGCCAGATATGCTCAAAAGAGCATTTGTATAATAATAAGCTCGAAGGAGTTTTTCTATGCCATGGACAAAATCACTGAGAGACCTTCAGGACAGGAGGCAGTGAGGAGTTCTGTGAAAGGATCTCTGCCAGAGAGTTTTGGCAGTGTTGTGAACACTCAAGAGGGGCAACAAAAAAGCACTGAGAGTAGCAGAAGGGAAAATACTCGTAGGAGCCAAGCCAGTAAGCTCAGAGGAGCCATGTTATGCCTGAAATTAACCCGTTGAATGCCAGAGGGTGTTTCGAGTCTGCTCTAAACCAATTTGAGTGAACTGCCTCCATTAACAAAAGCTGTGTAGTTGGGCTTGAATCTGTCCTGTCTGAGGATTTTTCGTAGTGCTTTTTGATTAACATGTAATTATTCCTTGCATGTGTTGATCTGAGGGTTCTATATAAAGTAATGGCAACATTGATTAGTATTTGAAGCAATTTGTACTGTCTCAGTAATTCTCTTTTTGAAAATTGATGAATGTATGGTATGTGTGTTTATCGTTTAGCATTTTAGGCTTGCCCCCCTTCTATCTTCATCATTTTGGTATCAGAATAACTTGATTGTTAGAGAAGAAGACGGCTCAAAGAGGAGAGAAGTTGCTTCAGGTTTACAGCTGGAGACTTAGCTGCCAAAAAAAGCGAAAGGGAGATTGGTGAGCTAAAGTTAAATTGCAGAGCAAGAGTTCACTTGCTTTAACAATCTTGTTGCGGAATTAGAAAGCAATGAAGCACATGTGAGTGTTGAGGCATCAAGTTGGCCCAAGGAAGCCATACCGAGGGCTGTGGCATTGCTAGAGTAACTGTTGTCTATTTGTGAGTGTGGGTTAAAAATGGCAAAGGTGAAGCAGGTGAGTCAAAAGAGAAAGTGTGGATCAGGGAAGAGATACAAGTGATTAAGAAACTAATCAAATAGCGTGAAGGAAGACAACAAAGAAAAACAGAGATTCGAGTCATGAAAAGAAGAATAAGGGCATTGGAGAAAGAAGAAAACTGGATAATTGAAAATAGAGAGATTTCAGAGAGGGTCTTAATCGTGGAAATGTTTTACTACCCAGAAGAAGGGGAAACACTTGAGGAAGAGTGCATAGTAACTGAGGGTATGTGTGTTGTTCAAAGCATGTAGGAAGATGATAAGAGGAATAAGCATGCAGAGACTTACATGCATGTATATGAATGCGAGGAGAAGAGTGATGCTACAAATTACATTCCAAAATAGGTTCTGGAAACCTTGGTGAAGAGTATTGGAGAAGAGAAGAAGCTTGTAGCTAAAGACTTCTTGGAGGAGATTATATAGGATAAAACTATTGAAAATAAAGCTATTTGCAGGTTGTGAAAACAACGCCTAGTAGTAGCGGGGAATGTGATACATCTATTGGACATGCAAGAAGGAGACGTCATTCACAATATGGGTGAATTGTGAACGATCATGGAGAAGATTGCCATAAATTGGGGCGAAACTTTGCCTAGGTATGGTGAAATTTGACTTCATATGAAGGAGTTTCAAAATTTTGGAGGCGAAGATTGTAGAGGCAAATGTGTTTGTACTTTATGTACTTTTGACAAGTTATCCCAAGTGGATCGAGATAGCTCAAGATTGACTGATGAATATTAACAATACATGGGGAGTGAAAGATTAGATGTGGATGTTCGGAGTGCATGAATGGGACATTGTTGAGAGTGAATCATGGTTTGATAGGTGGAGAAAGAGGAGGAATACAGAGCATAATGACTCTAAACCTGGATGTTCAAAATTTTTAAAAACAAGGGGAGTATAATATGGAGCATCCATCAAGCTCGTCACATGTCTTGGAGATTCTAGAAATTTGAATGTGAATGCATGTAGTTTGAAAAGGGTACCCACTCCCAATTTTAACTTTCTCTGTTGAGCTTTGTTAGGAGCCTTAATTGAGTGGCAATGGACCTATGTGCCCTTCACCATTGTGTGGGTGTATTTTAAGAGGAACAATTGAGTGTAGGTGGGGGAAAATATGCGCAGAGGAGCATTTGTACAAGAATAATGTTGGAGGAGCTTTCTATGCCATGGATAAATCATGGAGAGAGCTTTAGGAGAGGAGGAAGCGAGGAGTTATGTTAAAGGATCTTTGTTAGAGAGTTTTTGTAGTGCTATGACACTTAGGAGGAGCAACGAAAAAGCACTAATAGTAGTAGAAGGGAAAATACTTGGAGGAGCCAAGTGAGCATGCTCAAAGGAGCCATGTTATGCTTGAAATTGTCCCATTGAATGTCTATGCGTGTTGAGTTTGCTAGACACCAATTTGTGTGACCTGCACCCATTAAAAATATTTATGTGGTTGGGCTTGAATTTCTCCTATTTGAGAATGTTTTATGTGGCATATTATTAACATGTGACTAGGCTTTGCATCTGTTGACTTGAGGGTTCTGTATAACGTAATGGCAACCTGATTATTATTTGAGCAATTTATACTCTATCTTTGTAATTATCTATTTGAAAATTGATGAATGTATGGTCCATGAGTTTATTGTTCAACATTTTAGGCTTGCCCCCTTCCATTTGCATCATTATGCCTCATTTATTCCTTGAGGCAAAATTTTCACAAAGTACACTGAAATTCCTGTCAAATATGCATTTTTATGGATTGTCAAAATATATCTTGGTATATTCATGGAAATCTCTTCGAAAATAACAAAAATAGGAAGTAGTGAGAGTACATTTCTATCTAGATAGAACCCATTGTTCTTCGTAGACTAGGAAAGGTCATGGCCAACATGAGATTGGTGGTAGGCTGAGACCATATGCTAATCAATGTTGTCATATATATCTTCTTTGGTGACGGTGTCCCTAACCTTTTGAACTATGAAGTTTTCGGTTTATCCTTTAGGATTACATTTCTGGTCCTTGACATATGTGGTATTTGTTCGCAACTTGGCCATAATTTTTTCTAGATAGATTATGGTGTTTTTCTACACAAATTCCTTATCTTTGCCCAATTTAAGTGACTTCTAGTTTGTTAAATATCTGTTTTCATTGTCATAGGTTGCCTTTCATTATTTGGTGACAATGGTTAAGAAGGCCAATTGGGTTCTTTAGTTCTTATGACTTCTTCACAATGATCCTTGGATATATGCATAATGATTGGTTCATTATACAACAAACAAAAAAAAACAGGTCGAAATGAGTAGAATGAATGAAGAGGTCGAGATTTCATATTGATAAGTCAATCTTACAATAGCCAATTATAAAAGCTTTCTCCTTTTTGTTAATTTTTTGTGACTTTCTAATCTGATAATTACTTCCAATGATTTCTTAATTGATACTTCTTGTGTCACATTCATCATTAAGTAATTATATAGAGAAAATCTCAATTGTAAAACAATAATGGTAGTAGGATCATGAAGAGACAACCAAACACAAGAGACACAAAAATTTTACCTTGGGAAAACCTTAACTAGGGAAAAGCCCAACAACCTTTTCTTAGAGAAATTGCCCAATTCAACAAGAGATACAATCTGATTTTTCCAGTCAAATAAACTCAAATTGCCCAGGAACAGGTCTAATTTTGGCATCTTGTTGCTGCCCAGAAAACTCAGTCTATTGCTTGAAATGTGAATAGAAAATTTGGTCAAACAAATCAAAAGAAGAATGGTCAATATAGGTCAAACTTCGGCCTCCTTTACTTTCTCTCTCTTTTGCATAGATGAACAAAAGAGTAGATGTTGTGTGATCCAAATTGGCTCCAAGAGGTGAAGTCGATTGGCAATATATGGTGTTTGATGAGCCCAAATAGGTGTCTTTTTGGTTGGCCGACTTGTACATTTGGAGGCAAAAATTGAATTTTCAAAAAAATATTTTTTCCTCTTTTGAAGCCAACTTGAATTAAAATTAAAATTTCTTGTATTTTGTGGGCTAATGTAATTTAGGAATACCGACTGCAGCTACCAAAATTCAACACTCTCTCTTAGTTAGGGAGGTATTCATTTTGATTTCTTTGGATATATCTCATTGTTGAAAAATTTCTCCATCCTAAGAAAAGGTTGAAAGAGCTTGCTATGTTGATGAATCCATCCACCTCATGTTCTATTATAGAACCATGTGGAAAGCATCCTGCATCAACATTATGCAAAGAAATCTAGTCACCCACTAGACACATCCCTTTTGCAAATGGATCTAGCCACCCATTGACCAAAAGCCTTCTAAGGTCTCGCCGGTCTTGTAGCCTTCTGGGGTCAAGACTAGTCGTTGTTCACCAATTATCCAAGTCGTCCCCTGGAACCTGGTTAACACTTGTGACCTATGGTGAAATCCTGGGCTATTACGATTCCTGCATGCCATTTGAATGGTAATATACTTGCTCGATGTTAAAGGCACTCACTTTACCCACTAGCCAAGTACCTCTTGGCAATTTGGGGAGCACTCCAGGCCTTGATGCTGTTTGGGCCATTTTTCCTAGCCACATTACATGGACCCTAGTCAATATCTTGACCTAGGGAGAATGCCTGTCCCTTTATGCTATAACATCAACACTCCCTCTGACTGAGGGAAGCATTCTCAGCTAATTTGAGCTTGTCCTTGAAGTATACAAACTTCATCTAGGACAAAGGATTTGTGAGAATGTCAGCATCCCGCTCATATGTAGAAATGTATTGGAGCCTCACTGCTCCCTTCTGTACTATGTCTCAGATATAGTGGTACTCAATGTGCTTCAACTTGTCATCATGGTTGTCCCCTGCACCAGATCAAAAAATCCTGTGAGTAGCTTCCAAAGCCACACTGCGTCATAAGTCGCCAAACTAGCTTCAATATACTTGGCCTTTGCAATGCTGAATGCGACAAATGTCTACTTCCTGCTCATCCTAAAACATCCGAATGTGCTCTTGTCTTCTGCACTTTTTGCTTTATTTCTATATTCCTGCAACTATACTCCATCAATTGAGACATGTCTCAATCCATAACTAATTGTGCCATGCAAATATTTCAATGCATGCTAGAGCCATGTGCCTTGTCTTAATCATATATTGACTGACTTCCTTCACTAGATTAGTTACCATAATTGCTTTCCGGTCACCCTGACTGGGTGCTCCATTTGAAACAAATCCTGCAATGGCAATTCTGGCTGCTCCCTTTGTTACGCGAATCCTTCGTTAGAACCAAGACTCATCAGATATCCATCATACTATGCCCTAGGTCCGTATAAAGCTTTCTTTAGTTTGTAGACATGCGATTCTCTCTTATGTACCTCAAAGCCTCGAGGTAGCTTTATGTCCACTTCTTCCTCCTTAATTACTCCATTGAGGAAAGTAGTCTCTACGTCCACATGATGTAATTTCCAACCCATAGTAGAAGCAAGAAAAATAATCATTCTAATAGAAGTGTCCTCGACAACTGGAGCAAATGTATCCTCATAGACCTCTCCCTCTTTTTGGGAGAATCCTCATGAATCTTGCTTTGTACTTCTCTATGTTGCCATCTATCACATACTTCATCTTGTAGATCCACTTCGAAATCATCACTGACTTCTCTTCAACACAATTCCCTTCATCATGGCATCCTTCAAACTTGTTGGTTTGCATGCTCCCTCTGAATTAGGAGCTCTTTCGGTCATTAGGTATGGTTCAATTTCTCCCTCTTGAACACAAATCACTATGGGAGAATCCTCTTGTCACAAACTTTTCTTTGTTCTTCCCAATGCTTTTATTTGCTGCCAAAGCCTTGCCAGCCTTTACAATGTACTTGCAACCCTCACTAGGAGGTCATAGAAGAAACGATTTTAACCCAACGAAAGAAACAAAGACAAGTGGCTAACTAATAATAAAGCAATAATAATCAAGGAAGAGAGAGATATAAAGTACCTATATTTTGTTTTGAGGATTGTAGAGAATCTCCCTCTCGATCCTTGCCTTTTTGCAAACTCATCATCCTCGTCCTTTTCATCAACATGTTGCTTTTCATGAGCTAGGGTTTTATTCGTTTAACAGAATCATCGATGTAGATATAGATCTAGGGTTATATCCACAAATCATAGGTCTTTCTTATCCAGGACTTCTAGTCTTCTAAGGTTTACAAACCTTAGATCTTGTAAATTATCCTGTTGTAGTCAATATAGATGGGACAATTCCTCAAATCCATATGCAACTATGTTGAACATAAATGATTGTCCAAAAACAAAAGTGAAAAGAATGTGGCATAGAGCCCTTATGCCACCACATATGTGATGAATTTGTCAGCAAGGTGGTTGACCCTTCAACTGTAATGTCAAAATACTTCATGAATGTCTTCAACAAAGTATTTCTGAGAGAAGGATAGCCACCAAAAGTAATTCGTTGGGCAATTTACCCAAAGTTGGGGCTTTGGACCCAAAGCAACGGGTTTGGGACCTAAGAAATCAATTGTTTATTCTAATGGGTTTAGAGGCCAAAACCCTAAAGATCTAGATTTTTCCTAAATGACCTAAAAGATAAGTATAAGTAGAGAGCCTTAGGGGAGGCTCGTTGTACATAAGTGTGTTGGACTACACTTATGTAAGGAGTTGGCCTTACGAGGAAGTTGCAACCAGGAGGAGACGTATTATTTTTTGAGGAAGATTGAGTTTTGTTCAAAGAAGGTCGAGTTCATGTGAAACCACAACCAAGTGAGAAAGCTACAACCAAGGGTTTATTGTTACAGTGAAGCAAGCCCTATATTTGAGGTCTGAGGCATAGAAAAAGAAGCCAAGGGCCTCAAAGATGGGTTGGTTGAGGTTTGTACAACAAAACAAGGGCTAAGTGTTGAGAAAAGAAGAGGTCAAGGCCTAAAGGAAGCGGGTCGAGGGCCTCAAGATTGTTGGTAGGCTCAACAAAGGGTCAGGATTGTGGCAAGGAGGTTGGAAGGGTCGAGAAGCTTCGAGAGTCTGCCTGGCAGGATGGAGCTTAAATCAAGCGAGTTGAAGTGTTGGAGGGTCATCCACTGGGTAGTAAAAGGCTACAAGTGAGGCTGGGGCAGCCAACAAGTCACCAAAGCATATGTTCATGAGATATGAGGCCACTGCAGGGCTTGAAGACCTAGTCGAGTATCAACTACGGAGGCTAAGGGTCTGATCAAGGTGCCAAAGGGCAAGAAAAATAAACCTAGGGTTTGGCGACAGGGGTAATGGAGCCCTGTGATAGGCCATAACCTAGCACAACTTGATCGAGGGCATGATCAGGGTCCCAAGAGAGTTGGATAGAGTTAAGGAAGGTGGGAGCGAGGAAGAAACGTTGAAAAGACAAGCCTAGTCTCTAGGATCTGTGTTGGACAACTAGGCTAGAGTCTGCCAGATGGTAGCAAGTCTGGAGGCTGTCTAAAGGATCAGTCAATGGACAATTAAAGAGGTCTGTTGGTGAAATAAAGGACCTAATAACAAGAGTAGAAGCATGATATGTAGTGAACTTGAAGGACCAAATTCACTGTGAGTAGCTAAAGCATTTGGAGCTGATAAATGCAAGTGAACTGAAGGAATTTTTCATTGTTAGCAACTAATTGCACAAAGATATGAAAGGAGCCAGATCACTGTGTGAAGGAGGAAAAGGACAACCAGGGTACATCAAGGGCAATAAGGATTGAAAGTGCTGGTTACATTAGCAAGTAAGTTGTTTGTGTCTTTGTTGTTTTGAGCAGTGTGAAGGTCAAAAGGGATCTGACCTCAAGCCCTAATTTTGTATACTATGTATGAGATTAGACCTAGCCAAGGTCCGCTAAGGAAGCCGCTTGGGGTCTAGGTTGTTGTAGCAGCTTGTTGAGGCAAGATAAGAGCAGTTCATTCGTGATTGGAGGCTAAGGTCTACATAATGAGTTGGAAAAATATGGGTTGAGGACAATAATACTGGTCAAGGTACAACAACTGATCAAGTGAGTCGTAGGAGCAAGGCATAAGTCATCCAAGAGCTTCATATCTGAAATAAAATGCTATGTAATTGTCAAAGGTTAGATTTGTGGGTAAAGAGGTAGATCTAGAGGACTGAGGGTTTGTGCATGAGGGACAAGGTTGATCTATGTTTCAGATCTACCACAAGAGTGTACAAAAGATAGAGGAGTCTACAAGCTCAGATGGGAGGTAGAGGACAACCAAGGTAAAGATCTAAAGGAGTAGATCATGTACAAAGGAAGTATGTAGCAACTGAAGGAATTGAGGCTACAACAAGGAAAACAAGTACTAGTGTATGGTGGGCTAAAGGAATCAACCCAGGTGAGTAGATATCTTTTTGATTGTATTTGGTTTATTGGGCAAAGTGAAGATCTAAAGAAGCAGATCTCAAGTAGCGCTAGATCAATCAATGGATAAATTTTGTATTTTTGTATACTAGCTATACTAGTGATTTGGAGGGCCATGATCCCTAATACACGAGTCCCACGATTCTTTTATTGATGGACTAATAAAGATCGAGTGTTGGGATCAATAGATCTGTGCTCTTCATTGATTTTACTGTTATTATATTTCCATTATGCAAAGTGATTGTAATTTGGGGGTTCCTAATGTGTATGTGTTTGGTTAGCCATAGACTAGATCTAGGGCTTGAGGAAAATTTAACACTCACTCCATCAGACAATCCTCAATAATAGTGAAGTGTTAAATATGCTCTCTTCTGAATACATTAATGACAATGATTCCACTCTTTATTTTATTTTTCGCTTCTTTGATGTGTAAAGAATAGACTCCAACGTCTTGCGCTGGGTATCCACTTATCTAAGTGAATGGAGTCAGTAAACTTGTCACATTCACAAAATAGGCCCCATTCTTAATCATTTACAACACCCAAATACCCCGATGTTGTAGTGTGCTTGGATTGTTAGGATAAATTAATAGCTTGAAACATTATGCAATAGAGTCCTTTGTATACATCGACAAAAGTGTTGTTTACTATTATGAATGGACTTTCAAACTTTGAGTCATACAATATACGTTACAATATGCCATCAAATCAAACCCTTGAAGATCATTGATCATGGGTGAACCTCATCACTAGAAGTTTATTGCCTTACACAAATGGGTAAGAAGCTCCCTCTGGCTTGGAGTAACTTGCAACTTTTCATTGCAGACAATTTCATACTTTCTTGCAGACAATCCTCCAATGATTCATGCTTGTTAAGGTTCATGGCAAGGTACAACTTCTATTTTTGTCAAATAAGGCAACAACTCTAACAAAACTTTGAAACAAGCCTCAAGACAGTTCTTTCAGGCCTAAATTTGGTCTCTTTTAGCAGTTTCGGGATTCCTCCTTGGCCTTTTACAGAGACACCTCAACCTTATTTCCTAAGGCTTTGAGTCCTCTTGGCTCCTTTGATAGGCATATGATCTAACCTCTTTAAGGTCTCGGCCCCTTCTAATCACAAGGTCGTGACACTTGGTTTCCTCTAAGTAGATCAACCTCCTCAACTCGATCTCTGAGTCTGCCAACTATTGAGCAATTTAGTCTCTTGTTGTAGATGAATACAATCTCCTTGCTAGGTGTTTTGTCCTCCAAGTGGTCATCATTTTAATGTTTAGATAGGATGAATCTTGGCTTTCAACCAAGCCTATACTTGGTCTTACAACTTAGTTGTCAGCACTCACAATCGTCTGCAATTTTTATCCCTTCATTGTCAATATTTTCAATGTGGACAAAGCTATTGAACGTTGGCAAATAAGGCATCAATATATTCTTCTTGAAGCTAGCTGAGATCTAGAAGAATGTTGCCAAAATAATTTGATCCTAAACGATATTACATAAAAGCTATTGCAGAATCAAGCTTAACATAGACATTACATTTATGGGATCACTGATTTGATATCCATGGAAAACTATCTGACCAATTTGGATCTAATCTTTTCTCACTGTCAATGACCCCCCTTCTGTGCTTCATAGACCTTTGCATCTCTCACCTACCTTTTGAGACTTCTCAACCTCTGTGTTATAATATTGAGGCCTTTCCAACCTTCCTGAAGTTACCCTTTTTCAATTAGTACTGAGGCCTTTTGGCCCTCTGACACATGCTTTGGTCTTCCAATCGAGCTTTGATTCTTAGATGAGTGACTTGTCTTCATTCTAGGGTATAACGTAGATCATATAGGCTGCAGATTCTTTTTGTACTTTTGTTCACAAATTTGTTCATTGAGAGAGGTTTTCGACCTTCTTCTAGGGCACAAACATTCTTCCCTTGATCTTCATTCTTATCTTCTTCTTCATACTTATCCTTTTCTTGCTTGTTTGAGGTTTCCTATCCTAGACTAGGGTTATAAAAATTGGACTAGAATTTCATCAAGGCCGCTGTTTCAATTGGCTTTGATACCATGTTGATTTTTTATGACTTTCTAATTTGATAATTAATTCTAATGATTTCTTAATTGACACTTTTTGTGTCACTGTTGGGCCCCTATAATACTAGTGATAACCCCATTACTGTTGTAGTTGTACCCCTTATTAATATTGTTGTGCCCCTATTGCACCCATATTGTTATTATTGTGCCCCATAGAATCCCTCTATTGTTATTTTTGTGGCTTTATATTATTATTGTTAGGTCGGCTG
>APFE030932911.1:8020-26456 GCA_000404065.3 Pinus taeda | reverse complement strand
GTAAAGAAGTACGCAGGAGAACAGTTCAGGAGGTGCGTACCCGTAGGCATGCCATACAGGGACCGCGTCCTAATACGCAGATTACCCATCCATGAGGTGCGTACCCCAGTGCACACATTCCAAGGCAGTTAAGCGCCCACACGTGGGGTTTCTCATGGTATTTAGCCAACAGTATTGTGTTATCATGGTTTTGTTCCGTGGTATTGTTTATTTTATTATTTTTATTGAGCCCCATGATCCTTGATTTGAGGAAGAACTAGCCTATATAAAGCAAAGGAGATCATTTGGCTTGGGCATCTTTTGAGTGATTGAATATCTTAAGATCTGATTTATTGGGTTCTCAGTTTAAATCGCTTGATCTAAAAAGGAGAAGTTAGAAGCGAATCTGTGAAGGGCATCTCTTGAGCGCAAGTTCAGATCTGAGCATCTAACTATATTTCAGCCCTAATCAGAGGTACGCAGAAGCAGTGAAGGTTCAGTGCGTGGGTACGCAGGGGGCGTCGAAGAAAAGGTGTGGGTATACGCAGAGGCGTCGAAGAGACAGTGCGTGGGTACGCAGAGGTGACGAAGGTTCAGTGCGTGGGTACGCAAGGAAGCTGTGGTTCAGGTGCGGTTCTTCTGTAGCAGCAAGCGGCGCGTTTATTCGTTTGGATGTGTACCTGCTGTTAAGATACGCGGCGCGATAGTTCTTCTGGGTGCGTGCTTATCTTACAGTACGCGGCGCGATAGTGCTTTTGGGTGCATACTGTACGCAGATCAGAAAAAGGGGCAGTGCGTGGTCACGCAGCACAGCAGAAGGAGCTCTGCGGTGGTACGCAGGGAGTCAGAGGGTGAAGTGCGTAGCGACGCAGGACTGTGACAAAGAAACTGCGTATCTATTCTAAGATCTTCTGTTGGTTGAATTTTTCTGTTGATAAGGTGCTCTGGGTTATGTTCTGTTATTGTTGATCTGGTTATTACAGCTGAACTGTATAATTTACATGTACTTGATGATCATTTGATGTATATGGATCCAGTTTGAAAATTTATGAAAAGTGGTCCTTGAAAAGAAGTAGGGGTTGTAGCTCCCTTCCAGGAGAGACTGGAAAACGAGAGAGAGTTGTAGCTCTCAGCAGGTTGCAGCCTGCGTACTGGTAAAGGACTGCACAAGTACAAGACCATTGTAAAAGGAGTTTCTAATTTGAAAGAAGATAGAGACATATTGCAGCAGGTGGTTTTCACCCACATTGGGTTTCCACCTTATATCTAGTGTTCTTTGATGTGACCGTCTGCTTTTCTTGTTCATGCTCATTATTGATGGTATTGATATGCAAAAATAATTCAAAGTATAAATAAGGAAGAATTGTTAAAAGATCTAGAAAATACTGATTCACCCCCCCTCTCAGTATTTTCAACAAGGTCTTATCATCAACAATTTTTTCAAGGAAGGTCCTCTTAAACCCCCTCTAATTCTCGATGGAGTTCGGAGGAAGGTTGTGATACCATACAACTACTATACCATCCATGGTACATGGAAAAATTCTACATGCAACATCATCATAATGTGCCTCAAGTGCTTGCATATTTAGGTAAAAGTTTTCCAGATGGTCTTCAGCCTTCACTATTTTATCAAGGTCATACTTCGTTAAAAGCTTCTCTGAATGCTTTTGCATACTATGTAGAACACCTGGAAGTGCAAGTGGGCCCTGAGTCATCTAGTCTAGACTTAGGTATACCATGTATTTTTCTTTGTTTTCCTCCTCTTATTTTTCAGGATCCGATGGCTCTTCTTCCTCTTCCTCTTCTCTGCCTGACCCGTGGAAAGTTGTGTCTAAGAGTAGAATATTACCTCTACCACCACTGTGAAAGAGTGGAGGCTCTTCTTGTCTTTCCACAGAGTCTGTTAATTATTCAAGAGTGGAAAGAACCACAGCTTGAAGAGTATAAAATACTATTCCAGTGGGGGTGGTCTTATTCTTCTTCAGAGAATATGGAAGACTGATTACTCCCAGAATCAATCTAACAACTTTTGCAAATTAACAGGTTATAGGGCGAATGGCCCGAATTTGATCATATGGGATTTCACGTTCAGGCCTAGGCTGAGAAGAGTCACCAAATTCAAAAGAACGAGTCGGGGAGGTGTAATGAACATTGTTGCCTTGACAAGAATATGGGATGATAGGGTTGGTGGGGTTATCAGCCATCAAATATTGGTTGTCCTCCTTATAGCATAAAAAATGTTGACGATATTGGACCTGCCAACATTCAGGGGATCTCCCCTATGTGAAGTCCCAATTAGACCTGACATTGTTAGGTGTAGGATTCCCATCCGGTATAAAGTCTTGGTTGTCGAGTTCTTAAAGTTTTTCCTTGGCTCTAGATGTCAGCAAGAGAGCGGGATGTAATGGTGTCTTCAAAAAGAAAGGGGGTGTGCCTAGTGAGTGTTCAGTTGCAATTGTGTCAAGGTTCTTCTACTATGGAGAGGGGAGAAAAGTGAGCCTATAAGTGAGAGGTAATAGTACCACCCAGGAAGAGACACACGTGAACCAGAAGGGTCCATCTAACATCCAATGGAATAGTCTACAACGGATACGATGGTCATTACAACCAATAAATGAAGAAATATCTATTTAATATCATGCGGAATAGTCCACAAGGATGGGACAACAATAAGAACCATTACAACACATTCTCAACAAGATAAGTACTAAAATAATCGAAATGGTTCAACTATCTTAGCACATGTGAAATAAAACATGAAATGAAAACATTTGTAGAATAGTCTTACAAGCGTTCATAGTCCATGCATGAAGAATGTGTTGGCCTTGAAGGCTTCTTGTTATTAAGTAAAAGTTCCAAGACACATGTTTATAATGTACATCACTAGCCCCAATAGTGGAGCATTAGAGCCACTCCTTTCTCCTCAAAGAACTAGTTGATCTCTATAATGCCTTGTGGGAGGAGCCAAGGTGAAAAGTACTTTGCTCATACAATGAGGGAGTATATATGACCAAGGGTGAATCTTTGACTAACCTCATGACTGTTTGACTTCCTATGAATTTTCAACTTACATGACTCTTTACATTCCATGTGTGTCCTTTGGACTTCCACTTTACAATACATTTTGAATACAATATACATGATCCACAATAGTGATTTGGCATATGACCACTCACGACATGACATTGCTAACATGGAATGCTTGATGATGTGGAAATGTCAAGTCACTATTGCTTCTAATTGTTGGATTTCTTCTTGAAGATGCTCTCATCACCTTCACATGCCTTAGTGATGTGGAATTTTTAATGATCTCTAGTCTTGGATGGTGGTTGAAAGATTGTGTCCCTTTCCTTTCTCTCGATTGATCAAACTGTGAGTTCAACTACAAGAGAGTCTTTAGGAATGCTTCCCTCCTTCCTCTCCTTCTCCATCATCTTTCCATGACATGATAGTTGACATGTTCCTATAATTCACTCATGACAAGATGACATCAATCTGAAAACCCCCTAGTCTAAGATGATGCATTCTAATCCACGAACTGAGCCTGGGACAAGTGACAAACTAGGAAGAGGGACTCAGTGACTATGCAATGTGCAGTTCTAATAGTCAGGGGGAAGATCTTGAGCTTTGAGACTACGTAGTGTACAGATCAGGGAGGCCTAAAGGACAAGACTGCGTAGTTTCTAGAGCCATCGGGGTCAGGCTAAGGGAATGGACATTGGGGGTGAAAAATGTATAGTTTTGGGTGTTGAAGGAGGATGGGATTCTACACAGATGTGAAATTCAAGCACTCAAGGAATGATATTGAGGCTTGAATGTGTGAAGTGTGTAGTTCAAACCATGTTGGATGACATAACTGCGTAATTATGGGGGTCAAGGTCGGGACTTGGGCACAAGAAATGTGCAATGAAACAACCCTGGGAGACAGGGAGTGTGAATTACGTAGTATCACACAACAAGGTCACAACTTAGAGGGTTGAGACTGCACAGAGCGCAAATCAGTTGGGGCTCGGTGAAGCTAAGTTGCTCAATCGAGAAGGTTTCTCAAAATGGCTATGTGTGGGATGAGTGATGAACTGTGATGAACCTTAAATATGATCACACACTTACATAATTTGATGACATGACAACATAGATCATCCAAACACATGAAAAAATCATTCCCCTCCATATGACTTCCTTACAAAAATATACAATAAGTGCAACACTAAGATAGACTTTGGGACGACCGTGATGACACTTGTGCAACAGTGCTCAGGATTTTGTGTATGGGTGTGAGAAATGTTTACATAATTAGAAAAACTCATATACACAAAGAAGAACCTTTGAAACCATCAGAATAGGCTTGCAAACATTACATGAATGCAAAACATGCCAAAAGATAATAATTAACCCAACATGCAAAAGCGAACAAAGAACTACAAGAAATCTCATGAATTAAGCTTCAATGTTCGCGACAACAATGTAAAAGACCAAGGAAAGCTCCAAAATTGAGTGTAAGCCAAAATTTTGAAGGGCGTTGTAGCAGCTACGATAGGTACCTCTTGAGGACTTCCACATCCTCAACATCCTTATCTTTATCACTAGAAATATGAACTGTAAACATTACACCCCCTTCCTGCGATTGCACTTAATCTAAATAGCTATAATCATCCTCACCGATGTATGTTTATTCTTTCACTGCAATATTATCTTTTCCCCATTATCATCCAGGCACTTAATAGCCTTGTCATAACAATCTACTTTGGTCCTATGGAGGTACAACCAATCCATACCTAGAAGCATGCTATATGATCCCAATGGAAGCACATTTAGATGTGTTGATGTAGGCATACCATTCATCTCAAATACATAAGCTCTTACCCAATGATGAAATCTTTTCTTAGTACATGTAGCTAACTGCACCAACCAAGACTTTGCATGCACTTATTTTCTTAAACCACACTTATCCACCAGGTTAGGGTTAACATAAGTATAATTTGATGTAGGGTCAATTAAAATAGAAATGACTCTATCACAGAGCTTACCTTCCATTTCAATAATGGATGCCTGATGATATGCTTACCTTTTGTCCATAGCTCCATAAATCCTAGGAATGTTATGACCAACATCCCCAACTTCTTGCGTCTCCTGAGCATTATAGATTTTAGGTCTGCCACCCTGGTACAATGGTCAATCCTTCTTACAGTTATCTTTTTTAAAAATATAGCACTACAATGGTCCCCTACCATCACCGCTATTTGGTTGTTTTCCAAGCAGTGACCCATGTCCCTTCTCAACTATATCAAATTTCTTGTAAGGAACAACATTCTCTTTCTCACCTGCATCCTGAGAGCTTCCCCAGTTCGGTGGCCACTTCCCTTTAACTTTCTCATTCCCCTTCAAATCACGTTTAGGCTAACCTTTATGCTTTGATTACTCATAACAATCCTTTGGTTTCCTAACAGCTTCCTCTAGTGATTGAGGCTCATAAAACTCAATTCGATCTCTATATGCTACTGGAAACCCACTAATGAACCTTGGAATCTTTCCTTCCTCATCCTTGAGGTAATGAACCTAACTCAATATGTCCAGGAACCTGCTAGTATACTCATCATCTATCATGGAACCCATCTGCATCTCATAAAACTCCTTATATTTTTCATCACAATACCTTTTAGATAGGTACTTCTTCTTGAAGAGTCTCTCAAACTCATCCCAAATCAACTCTTCTTCTCTAGTTCCTCTGACATTATTCACATCTTCCCACTAGATATTTTATTTCCCTTTAAGACTGAAGGAGGATATCTTGGCTTCCATGTTCTCTAAATAGTTATGCAATCTCAAAAATTTCTTCATCCCAAGCAACCATGCCTCTACATATTTTGAATTCTTCATCTCTCCATCAAATGTAGGAGGCTTGACTTTCTTGAACTCCTCTAGAAAGTAATAATTCCTCCTATAAGGATGATGATGATGATGGTAATGATGATGATGTATTCTTGATAAGGAACTAGAATGAAACCCATACATAACACTCCTCTTTTTAGTTTAACCCAATTATTTTCCACCTCTGACCGTGTCCCCTCTGTCCAACCTATATTCTGACCGAGACCTGCTACCGTATGCCCCATTAGCCTTATCTTCTTGTTCTTGAATAATCCTTATTTTTCCATGTCTCTACAAGTCTAACAAACTCTAAAGGATGATTGCATTGACCTCTGCCTACTTTTCCAGATCCCTTACAAGTATTTCCTAAGCCTCAACCAACTTGTCATTGTCTGCCTTGCAACTTCTGATCTCTGCCCTAAAACTCCTCAATGTGTCTACTATATCAAGAGAATACTCATCTCTTTTCTTCCCAACTGATATATAGGGAGATTCACGTGAACTGTAGTCCACCATTTTTCTCATCATGTTTGATTCTCTTCTTCCTACAAGTATACCATGTCAGATAAACCAAATAGTTACCGCAATCAAAATCATACCTCAATGACGTTCAGGGGAGGCTTATCTCATCTGCAAAATAAGTCCACATTAGAATGATACATGTATAATCATAATCACATCAATATGCCAACATCATGCATGACAATACCAAATGCATATCATAACCTCATTCATGACAACCATAACCATGAAAATTCATGCATAACCACATGCATCTAGCCCATCCAGTGCAAGTATTTGAACCATGCTCTAATACCACTCTGTAATGCCACCTCCCACATTTGTTGGGTCGTGTTATGTTCTTTCCACGAATAGCGAGGGGGGTTACATGGGGGGCAGTAGCACCCCTGTCAGGGGGCATATGGTGGTCTCCTCTAGACGGACCCTATATTACCTATGGTTTTGGGCGCGATGGTTTTTGGTCCATGGTATTATCTAGATCCGGTCAAGGGAACTACGGTTATGTTCTAATCCAGGGTTAATGGATTAGGGTTTATGGATGCTTCGGCATGTATATATATGTATTCTAACATTGAAATGAACATAATGTAAAATCATTCTGGCAGTCTCGGTTTTGGGATCCAGGGGAAAATATCTGTGTATATTTGTTTTATGTGTTATGATCTCGCCTTTGTTTATTTTCTATTATTAGAATTTGTATATAGGTAATTTCTGTATGAGGTTAAAACCTACAACATTTACCCACTTTCACCAGCCTACAGGGGTAAAAATGACTGGAGGGCTACTATTGCATGAATCAACTCCCTAATTAAAGTTAAGGAAGTGGAATCGATAATCTAAAACTTCACTGACTTCCCTCAGGTGCTACAGGACCCCTAGGAGCTAAACAACAACTACAAGTGCATAAACCCCGAGTCAAATTTATTTTTCAATGATATGAAGCCCCAATCTCTCTAAGAAAACGAAATCCAACTAATGTAGATATTCATTCACTTTGATGACCTTGCCTCCCATCGACTATAATCTAGATTACCTAGTTCTGAGCCTGCGACCTCGAAAGTTGAGCCCTCTTTTCAGGGCCTGACTCTCAACCACTACCCAGAACTTAATGAGAATTTAAAAAATGATAAATGACATAGGAGCAAAGCCATTGACACAAAATTGAGACAAGGACTTGACATAATCATGGCTAACCATGACAAACATTTTGTCAAACACATGGTGAACACGAAATCTATAGGTCATGAATGCATATCTGAACATAGACATCTGAAACTTATCTGAGAATAATCAAGAAGGTCTAATGCCCTCCCACAGTAGCTGCAATAAAATCTATTAGGTATTGCATTCAATAACCATTCATTTTCCAATCAAACATGATAAGAGCCATAACTTGAATCTATCATAAAACCATGCTTATAACAAACATCTAACTAAAATAATAACAATGATAGAAAAACCATTAAATCCAGATATTAACAAGGAAATTTACTCATAAACTACAATAGGAAAGTATCTCTTATTAACATATGCAAAATCCAACCAAGTTAAGGACTTCCACATACCACCTGACCATAGATTGGGCTAAACCAAATCTTTCTTTCATAGAATCACCCTTGTCACATATTCCAAGCATGAATGTGGGATATCATGGGATAAACCAATCCATAAACAACCAAGGGAATCTAAAGGTTAAACCACCTTCACCCTCACACTACCGTGATCTCACCTAAACCGGTCCTTTGATCACAAAACCAAACGAAGCTTGGATGGCTCATAATTCCTTCACCATCCCTTGAGGAATTTTCATGTCTCCAACTATCTATTGAGGGCTTCTCAGAGAAAATCATTTCCACCCCCAACCCTTGGTATTTTCCTGAGACCACCTCACCTGAATGCAAAACCTTATGGTAATCCAAAGTTCAGTAAAGAATGAATCTCATCACACCATGGCTATCCGAAAATGGCAAGGCAAGGTTAAAACCACTATAAAACCCCGCAAAACCCATGCCAATGACAAAAAATGAACCAAATACACACATGCATGTCAAAACCAGCTAGGAAATCATAAATGAAACCCGTTACCTGCAAGTATTCCCACTAAAGTCACTTGATCCAACTCTTCCTTGCTTGATCCTTGCTTTCCTTTTCTTTCTTACCCTTTCTTTGCTTGTCATTGCTTTCCTTTGCTTTCTTCCTCTTCTTGGTGCTCTTCTCCTCTCTGAAACCAAGTCCAAAACTCAACTGAAAAAAGGCTAACTAACAAAAAATTGTGAAATGATCCTCGTAAGACTTTTTATTATTGATGCCTCTAATTTATTCATTTTCCTTGTAGATTCCTACAATTTCCTCTTCACAAGCAACTTGTGACTTTTCACCTCCCTTTTCTCCTCTTTTCCTTTATTTTCATAAACAAAATGCCAATAATGTCTTTTTTTCCTTTTCAAAGCCTTTTCCAATGACTTTGCAAATTTCCCCTTAGCCATAAAAAACAACAAGTGATTCCCACAAGGATTCTTTACCCAAAATTCAGCATGGAATACGTATGTCATGATCTTGGTCTTATTTTGCCTTGATTAACTTTATTACATGAAATTTTAACCCGGGGCTATTACATAAAGTAAATTATTGAAAATATGCATACAGAATGATGACTTCAAGGATGAAGATGTACAAGAGGTGTCAAAAAGATAGTTTGGGAAAAAGTGAAAGAAATCAAAGAGATGCAAGGATATTTACTAAAATGGAAAAAATAGTCAATTAGTCATCATATCATAATCACTCTCAATAGGATGGTCAAATATAGGTTGCTATGTAGTTGAGCATTTAACCTCATTTTCCCTTATTCAAAAAAGGAGACAAAAACAACTGGGGGATCTACAAAACCATCATAATCAAACTAGTGTTTGTGAAAATTGTAGGAGGGATTATGGAGAAAAATTGAGTAAATGGGTTGAGAAAAAGAGAGAAATACCCCAAGGAAAAGGTTTATTTTTTACTAGAACACTTCACCATTAACCATTGTCCTACACTTAGGCATATAATAAGAAATACTTGGGACAACAAATGAGAATGATTAGGGTTTCATTTATTCTATTTCAAAAGGATCTTAAACGACATCTTGAGGAAGAACTATGGGAGAGATTAACTGAAATGAGGATTTGAAATAGTTGTAGGGAAACAGTCTACATGTTATGTGACAAAATAAAGGATACAACATGAATTGTAGAGGGTCCTTGAAAGAGCTTCAATAATGACAATGGGGTGAAATAGGTTTTCCTCCTCTCCACTACATCATTCAATTTTTACATATATAAGTTTTAGGAATCCATGGAGCATTTTAGGGGATAATATTTGTAGGTGGGCTAATTTTCCATGCTTTAAAAAAAAATCACTAATTTCCATTTTTTTCTAAAAATCATTCGCCCAAATTTAATAGCATAAAATTATTTTAGCTTGAAAATCGCTAAAATTTTATAGAGGCTATATAAAATCATTAGGAATTTGAATATTTTTAAGAAAATATTGCCATGGATTTCACAATTAGAATATTAGGGACTAACAATATTCGTCGAGGTTTCTAAACTTTAAAATAAAATTCTACCCTTAAAATTTCCCTTAGAGGAATCAAATAAATAATAAATTTGGGGGACATATGAACATATTGGGGATTCACATAAAGATCATGTCATATGCAAACAATGTGTTATTAATAGATAGGACACTATACAACCTAAAATATCACTTTAATATTGTTAAATACACACATGGAATGTGGACAAGATATGAATGGTAAGACGTGAGTTAAATTCATATTAACAAAGATATCGATTTATATACATTCTTATGACCATTGGTTTCATATTCCAAGTTCTCTTAGACTCTAGTGATTGTTGAACTTCCACACTCTCTTAGCGGATTAGGTTTCCAACATTAACCCCTTAATCCAAAGGGGTATATAAGATTCCAAGAAGAGAGCTATAATAAAAAAATACAACAATGCAAGTCAACAATTGGTTAAATATGCTCTTTGAAATAATGGTATAAGGTGGGAGAAATCAAGGTCTCAACTAGAAATGGTTTAAGGATGACCACCAACACTAGAACACTTAGTGCAGTTCCTAGAACTCTTTCAAATCTGACTAGAAGTTGAAGTGTTCTGCTAGAGGAAGTGATCCCTATTTTTTGAAAAGGGAGACCATTGGGGTATCAACCTTGAATGCTTAGTGTAGTTCCCAGAATAGTTCCAAATCTGGAAAGAATTTATTATTCTTCTGCTAGAGGAAGCGTCCCTAATGTTCTGAAAAGGGAAACCATCAACCTAGAAAAGGGAGGTATTCAACCTGCAAAAAAAGTGAGAACCTCAACCTAAAAAGGGAGGTCTCAACCTATGGTGGTTTAAGGAAGGCCACCAACCAAAGGCATGCATAGGATTTCTATGTCTCTGGCTATAACTCTGAATCTGGGTATGGTTGTCTCGGGTTGTAGGCTTAGGCAGGAAGTTTAGGTTGTGGCTCAAACTCACTTGATTTATCTTTAAAACTTGTAGATGTCCATTGGTTCCCCCCTGCCAAATACAAGTTGAGAATATGAAAAGAAGTCAAGTGCAATATTTTTCAATACTCGAGAACATATTATATGGTATGAGCAAAATGTCTTGTTGGTTGTTGAGGCCCATTTCCAAGAAGTGATCCATCCAAGGTGAATCTTCGTTCTTGCAAGAGGCTTGTTTTTGAAGCATTTGTTTGAATAATGAACATGCTTGATCCAGGTGGATATTTATGGCCATCAACCTATTCCACCTAGACCCCCAGTCAATTTCATCAGTTTCCTTGATTATAGCAGCATTTATTATTTTTTGCAGTTTTTCGGGTCCTTAAATTTCATAGTTGTTTTGACCCCCTAAACGATGTTATTTTAAGGTCCGTCACAGGGTCGTAGTTGTAGAAATGGGCAGCAAGCCTGCCAAAAATATTGTAGTACTCGAAGGGATCTTTCTAGTGAGGTATCGTACATGCCAAACGAAGATCATATGACCAAGTTAAGACCCTGAGAAGTTGGCTTCCCAACTAACCCCAATGACGTCCACACACTCTTGGTGTTCCATCTCCTAGGGTTAGGTTTTTGGTTGTTTAGGATTTCCTTTTATTTTTCAATAATAATTAGTCTTTTAAGCCTCGTTATAACACAATTCAAAGGCATGTAGCCACCACATTTATTCTCAGAGAAAAGCTTCTATCACCCAAGCTAGTTTATTTCCATTATGTATGTAAGCATATTTTAGTTATCTGATGTTAATGAAATGAAGTTTTATTTATGTTTCATTTCTATGCTTATGTTTATATCTGTGTTTTGTTTCATTCTTGCAAGTCTGGATTAGTGGTATCAAAGCAGTTTTCCCTTTCTCTGTTTTTCTTTGCATGTCCCCAATGAGATCAAGGTATAAGGAGTTAGAGTTCAAATTGGTTGAACCTTTGCAAGACCAGCCTCACAAACCCCGATGACCTCCCATGGTGGAAGAGAACAAAGATGAAGGAGAAGGAGATATTTTCAAAATATTTCTTGAAGAAGCCCTCGAGCGAAAAGGGCGATGATGGACAACTTTGCCTAGATCCTCCAATGGCTACCCATAGGCAACGCATCTTCATCCAACAACCACTCTAGAGGCGCCACTCCCTTTAAGGTACAATCCAACTTTGACATTCCCAAATTTGAGGGCCATATAGATGCACATGTCGTAGATAGATGATTAAATCGGGAAAATATTACTTTTGCACTCCTCAAATCCACCCCCCAAGTAAGGTCTAGTGGGAACCTACTCTGAACAGAAGGATGAGAGAGAACCTTCATTGCTTTTAGCCACACCCACTTGGAATTCTTTTCGAGATTCCATCAAAGTGAAATATTACCCTGTCAGGAGCTATGAAGATAAACACATAAAGTGGACCATGCTGCGATAGGGAAGGGATCAAGACATGTCAGAGTTCATAAATATTTTTCATACCCTTTGCATGGAGTTGGCCTGGAATTTGGTACTCAAGTACTATGACTATCTACACAAGTACATCCAAGACGAGATGGAGTTCCTAGACATCTCCTCGCTTGGTGTCGCCTATCTGTACGTTGTCAAGGTCGGGCAGAAATTTAAATAGAAGAAGCGACACTTTGGATCTGTGAATCTGAAGCAAGGGAAAGGTACCCCCAAACCACAGAACAAAGGACAAAGCCAAGGTGGAGTGAACTAGGACAACCCATCGAATCCACAAGAAAAGAACAACACCACAAAGATAAAGAAGGACATAGGAAAATGGTGTGAGTTCCATAAGAGCCCTAGTCACAACACAAGTGTGTGTCAAGAGAAGCAGTCACTAGTGGATGAGCTGAAGGTTGTTGAACCAGATGCATGTTCTTACTCTGAGTAAGAACCTCACAAGGGAAATGATAAAGGAAAAGAGATTATTGATGCAGAGCCTAGTGCCACCATTGCCACCACCAATATCTAGAAGATTGAGCTCGAAGATACAGAAGAGGGGGAGCATCTCTTTCACTCGAAGATGTGGGTGAAGGGTTCTCCGCTACAGTTCATTGTCGACAATAGGAACCAAAAGAACCTCATTTCATCAAAGGCCGTGAAGCAGTTGTTCCTACCAACCACACCACACCCGTAACCATTCACCATTGGGTGGATTCACCAAGGAAGAGATCATCGCGTCAGCCAGCAATGTCGCCTTCCCTACAACATCAAGCCCTTCACAAATGAGATACTATGTGATGTTGATCCTCTTGAAGTTTGTGATGTATTATTAGGCCAACCATACTTGTGGAAGTGTCATGGTGTGTATGATTCTAGGCCTCACACTGTTATTATTACTTTGGGAAATAATTTATATAGGATACTAAAGGTAGCATTTCTTACGACCATCTCTTTTATCTTTGCGAAGTAATGTGGTAAGATCATTTCCTAGACTGAAAATTTTTCTTACTTATGATTTTCTCTCAGGGAAAGAATAATATTGTGGCCACATCCACAACCTCCAGACATGTCTCCTCCACACGACAACAAAAGATGGACAAGGTCATGGAAGAGTTCAAGGACATCTTCACCTCACCCACAGGGGTACCCCTACACTGTTAGGTCAATCACTCCATCGATCTTACCCTGGGCATGTTGCTACCCAACGGATCGATCTATCAACACTCTACTCTACAGAATGATGAAATCAAGAGGTAGATTTAGGAGCTATTTCAGGAAGGGCAAATCAGGACAATTTCAAACCCTATGGGAGCCCGATTGTGTTGGTACAGAAGAAGGATGGGACCTAGAGACTCTGTATTTACTATCGAGCATTGAATAAGATCACTATCTAGAATGGGTTTCCAATCCCATGGATTGATGACCTTATGGACCAGCTCAAGGGGGCAAAATATTTTAGCAAGATTGACTTGAATTCTAGTTATCACCAAGTATCAATTGAACCCTCCAATGTATGGAAGACTATCTTCAAATCCAAGCAGGGCCTTTTCGAATGGTTGGTCATGCCTTTCGGGTTTATGAATTCACTCACAACCTTCATGAGGTGGATGGACGACATACTGCAACCCTTCACTAACTCATTCGTGGTGGTGTATTTGGACAACATCCTTATCTTCAGTTAGAGTTTGGAAGAGCTCCTTCACCATATTCGACAGGTCCTTCAAAACCTTGTGTCAGCACAAATTGTGTGCCAATTTGGAGAAACGCACTTTTGGTATGACCCAGGTTCAATATTTGGGGTACATCATTGATCAACAGGGTGTGCATGTGGACCTATCAAAGATACAAGTTATTCAGGATTGGCCAACCCCAACCACTCTAACAGAGCTTCACAACATTCTGGGTCTTGCCAATTTTTACTACGAGTTCATGTTGGGTTTCTCTCATGTCACTTGGCCTTTTAGTTAAGTCACCAAGGGCAGAGAAAAAGCAAAGTTATTTTGGTCTGAATCCCAACATAAGGTGTTTGCCGAGTTGAAGAATAACCTCTTCTCTGCACTAGTGCTCACATTACCAGGCCTGCATCAACCATTTGAGATTGATACAAATGCCTCTAACTATGTTATTGATGCCCAACAAGGGTATCCAATGGCATATCACAGTGAAACACTTTCAGACACAGTCGAAAAGTATCCCACCTATGACAAAGAGATGTATTCCGTTGTGTAGGCCTGCCGACAATGGAAGTATTACATTATGGGGAAGGAAATGGTCATCCATACAGACCATCGGCCCTTAAAATTCATACAAACACAAGGAAAGTTGCAGAATAATCGCCATCATAAATGGTCCACATACCTGCAATAAATCTATTTGAACATTAAGTACAAGAAGGGAAGCACCAATAATGTTGTAGAATGCCTCAATCGACTTCCAGCCATGGTGCTAACCATTGTGCTTGAATCCTGTGGACACGAGACTCCAGAATGACCACAACCTTATAAGAGTGATATAGAATTCCACACCACATACCAAATGCTCCTGGAAGGTAAGCAGGTTCCATACTTTCACCTCCAAGATGCATTATTATGCCACTTAGGACACCTCTGTGTACCTTCAAGCAAGCATGCCAATATGATTTAGGAGGCACACTACAATTGATTCACTAGACATTTTGGGGTAGAAAATATAGTGGCAATACTGCAGAAGTATTTTTATTGGAAAAAAGTTCGGTAGGATGTTGGGAAGTAGATCAAATCCTGCATTGCTTGCACCTTTGCCAAACCTACAATTAAGAAGGAAGGCTTGTATACTCCTCTTCATACTCTTATCTAGCCTTGGTAATCCATATCCTTGGATTACATGTCGGTCCTTAGCATGGAAACGACTATTTTTTTGTGGTCGTCGACAAATTCTCTAATATGGTCCTTCTGGCAGCCTGTAAGAAGTGTATCTCAGCAGAAGCCACTTCAAAACTCTTCTTTGAATGAGTATGGGTAAACTTTAGGATCCCAAAGTCCATTATATCAAATCGGGACATTTGGTTCCTAAGTACATTATGGTCAAGCCTCTAGTCGTTGTTGGGTATCAAGATCACTAATTCCACGACCTTCCACTCCCAAACTGATGGCCAAACAGAGGTTGTTCATAGGAGGATCATGCACATTGTGCGCATGTAAAAATTGAAGCACCCATGCACATGGGATGAGAGCCTCCCCTGCGTCCAACATAGCTACAACAACTCTCTCCATAGCTCAACTGGACACAACCCCTTTCAAGTGGGACTGGGATTCTAGCCATTATGTCCCATTGATGTCGCCATACCATTTGCAACTACTCAGGAAGATTTAGATCATTTCCAGTCTGAAGAAAACATGGCTAATGACTTCATTAAGAAAATTAAACACATCTTCCAGTAGGCCCATGACATATTGGACAAAGAAAATGCAAAGTACAAGTAACATCATGATCAACATCGAGTGACACACTAGTTCTAGGTGGGAAACAAAGTTTGCTTACATTTGCAGAAGGAGCACCTTGTTGGGCCCCACCACAATAATTTCCCACTTTGATATGGCCCTTACACCATCACTAAGGTTATGTGGGGTAATGCTTTCAATCTCAGCATTCCAATGTTCCTTGGCCTACACCCATTATTAAATGTGGATCGGTTGTGACCATAATTTCCCCCATTATTAGACACATCCGACGTTTCTGAGCAGTTGACACCAACAAATCTAAACCCAAGTTGTATCGAACAGGCCACATTTGATAGGATCGTGGATACATAGATCAAGAACACTCGCTAGTAAAGGATCTAGATATATCGACTTGTCAAAGCATGCAAACTCCTTCACCAAGGAAAGTGGCTCACCAAGGACAAGGTTCAACAAAAATTTCCTCACCTCATGGAGGCTCTACACGCAATGTGGACCATTTCTTCCTAAGGGGGAAGGACTGACCTAGGTGAATATTGGTGGCCACCTGCCTATTCCACCTAGACCCCCATTCAATTTCATCAGTTTCCTTAATTATAGTATCATTTACTATTTTTAACAGTTTTTCGAGTCCTGAACTTCCGGAGTTGTTTTGACCCCCCTAAATGATGGTTTTTTTAATGTCCACCACATCTCGAAAGCCATAGGCAGGGGCCTACCGCAAATCCTCTGGTACTTAAGATAGATATTTCTAATGAGGTATCATATGCACTAAACAGATATCATATGACGAAGTTACGACCTTGGGAAGTTGGCTGCCCAACTAACCCCAATGGGGCCCACAAACTCTTGGTGTTCCATCTCCTAGGGTTAGGTTTTTGGTTCTTTAAGGTTTCCCTTTGTTGTTCAATAATAAAAAGGCCCTTCAATATCATTGTAACACAGTTCAGAGGCATGTAGCCACCACATCCCTTCTCAGAGATAAGCTACCATCATCCGCGATGGTTTATTTCCATTTTGTATGTAAGCATATTTCAATTCTCTGATGTTAATGAAATGAAGTTTTATTTTTGCTGCATCTTTGTGTTTATGTTTATATCTATGTTTATGTTTATATATGTGTTTTGTCTCGTTCTTGCATAAGCCTAGATCAACGTTGACCATAATGTTTATGAGGGAAGATCAAAACAATGATCTTTCATAGGGCCAACTCTATCACAATGTTGGCATTTGACAATATGTTGTGAATGTGGAAGAGGAGTAGGTGAAATTGAGTTGTCTTGAAGAAATCCAACACTCTGAAATTTGATTGGCTTGGAATAGTATGGAATATGAAAGGATAAATCCTTGTCATATACAAGACCGGTTTTGTTCTTGTTGTTGTCAAGTGCTTCACAAGGTCTGTTAATGGGCTTGGGAAGTGCAGGTTGAATATGAACATCTGCATCTTTATGTAAAATTGCTCCTGAAAAGGGAACTTGATCTAAATCAACCTCAACTTTACTAATTTTACCACTTTCTACCTGTTGATGGGAGTTCGTTTCAACCTGAAATAAAGGATTGTTCTAAAGAAAAACAAATTTAGAATGATGCTTACACTTCTGGGTGAAAGCATGGAATTAGGTTACATTTTTTAGAAAAAGAGGGCACTTTTGGGTGGGAAAAGCAATGGCTCAATCAAGCCATTTAAGGGCTTGATCGAGATCCTTAGGTGCTAAAAAGTTAACTCAATCACGGATTAAAAACTAACCCTTGATTGAGCTATAACACTCGATGGAGCTATAACGCTCGATCAAGCTATAGAGCTCGTTCGAGATTTAGGGCTCAATCGAGCTTTAGGGTTCAATCAAGCCCTTTTTATTTTACAATATACTAATCTCGTGGTCTACCCATGCCATTTTCACAAATCGCGGGAGTTTGGCCAAGGTTATTGGAGCTCGATCAAGCAATGGAGTGTTCAAACCAATCTTGCCAACCACCCTGCCAACATTGTAGAGGATCAAACGAAGGTAGGTACTCTATCCTTTCTCTTTCGTATTTAATTTTTCTTTAAATGTAATAAATTAATTAAAAAAACAACAATGTACAAAAACTATGAAAGCTAATTAATTATAATAAAAAAAACAACCATATGAAAACCACAAAAAAACCTTTGAAAAATGTTTTGAAAATCACAAAACCAACCAAGAAAACCATAAAAATAAAAATAAAAATAAAATAAAATTAAAAAATCAACCTTCAAAACAACTTAGAAAACCATAAAACACAACCTAGAAAACCTTCAAAACAACCTAGAAAACACTTTGAAACTACAAAAAAAAAAAACCTATAATTTAGGTTTTAAATTTGTTTCTTACTTGTAATGTTTTGCGTATTGGATGCATATTTTCTAATTTTAAATGATAATTTAAAGATTTTCTTCTAATTATTTTAGGTTTTAAAGTTTTTCAATTAGAATTTTGTGAAATAAAATTTCAAATTTTTGTTATTTAAAATGCATTTTCGATTTGTAGCAAATTTGACCAAAAATATACCCCAAAAAACTCCAAAACAGAAAATAATGAAACTATAATCAATAAATAAGTAAATTAAGAGCTTGAGATTAACATGATGAATATAGCTGCTTACAATGAATCTCCATTTACAAAATAAGAAA
>APFE030932910.1:0-22655 GCA_000404065.3 Pinus taeda | reverse complement strand
ATACAGAAGCATCAAGAACTACTCAAGCGTTGAGGACAACACTTTTGGAAGGAGAGGGGCATGTTAGGCCCCTATACTACTAGTGTCACCCCTTATTGTTATTAGTACAAACCACTTATTATATTGATGTACCCATGTAGTGCCCTTATTGTTACTATTGTGCCCCATAGAAGCCCACTATTATTATTATTGTGCCCTTACATTATTATTGTTATGTCGGCTCTGGTTATGTTATGACCCCTTAGACTCCTATATATAGAAAGGAGGTATTTTCATTTGTATCATCCAAGAATTGTTCATTTATGTAATGTAAAGGAGGTTTCCCCCTCGAAGAGGCTTAATTCTAAGGCGTTGATCTATCTTTTCTATCTTTTCTTGAGCTGGTTTCATAACAATGAGCTTGTCCATGGAAAACTTCGGAAAAACATGCGAATCCTTCTTCGCGTTGTACATCCATATGAAGGTGCCAAGGGGTGAGGCATACCAATCTAATATGTCAATCAATGCCTCCATCATTGCTTGTGACATGTAAGGTGGATCCTTCTCAAATATCATCTTGTACACTGGGGTTACAGAGTTGTATGATAACTGTATGATAGCTCCACAGTAGCTGGATTCGGAGAACAACCTACAATAAGTGTGCAGATAGGTTTCTAAAGGTGTTCATGCACAACAAAAGTCTGGGAACTACTGATGGGAATATACTGCATCCAGTATGCAAGTGGACATGTATATCTTTGCTTGCAGACCCTTGGGTGGATACCAGGTTTTTTTTGCCTATTCCTTCAACCTGACAGCCAACATGTTAGACCATTTGCAAGGTCTTCCTTTGTTGGCCAGTTGATCCAACATGATCACCCAACTCCGCAGGAAGTTTTTTATGATCTCTTAGATGTATAAGTTGGATTAAAAGATGACCAAGAGCTGATATGCCTTCTGCAATATATTCATCTTGTAAACCTATCTAGGTGTTGTCTTGAACTTGTCTTGCTCTTTCACCCAACTCTTCGAGATATCTCTTGAGTTTGCATTATTGTTGGGTTTGCTGAAGGGTTTATCCATTGTGATCACCGGCTGTGATATGTGATACATCTCTTGAAATTCCTTCGTCCTGAAGGTTGCAAGTTGTGTTCCACTGACTCTTCCCAACATCATTGTCTCTAGATCAGTATACGATACAATATAGTGGATCATGTCCGTGCATGTAAATGCGAGATACCTGCATGCAATCCGGTACAAGCCAGACTTGTGAATGTTGACATAGACCCTGAGGTATTCCAGATTTTCATCAAATTTGCTTGAGAAGGTGTCATTGATGTCCTACGATTTCATCCTGATATATTTTTCTATGAACAACTTGGTTTCTTCACAGATGGGAAATCTCATAGACATTTTCTCAACAGCATCTCCAATAGCACTCTCAACGGTGTTCTTTGACCATGCTCCCTTGGAATCCATTGTACCTATACTTCCGAGAGACGGATGAACACTTGTGAAACCTAGAGACATATAAAAACTCATGGCAAGCAATATTTTAGTTGAAAACCAAAACAACTTTGAGGACTGACATGCAACATACCTTGGTGACTCACTGGGAAGATTGCATAATTTTCACCAGGAGGCTAGGAGACTGACTGCCAAAAGTATGAAAGGCATAGTCTAAGTTGTCAAGAGGCTAACTGACCATTGAAACTACGTAATGTATAGTTCACCCTGGCCTACTGAGGAATGAAACTGTGTAATGTGTAGTTTCAGTCAATAATGACTACAACTAGCAAATTGCATTTCGTAATTTATGGGGCCAGTAAGGCATTGATTCTCAGAATTGTGTAAAGAAAGCCTGGAGGGTAGTGCTAGGCAAACTTTGTGCAATGTATGGGAGGAAGGTAGAGCCTTCACTCTCTAAAATGTGCATTTCTAGTTGGGCGAGGCAAGGTCTAGGCCGAGGGTGTTGAAACCCATCGATGGGTGACTGAAAACATGAAAAGTTTGAATGCATGGTGAAGCTGAGTGCAAATAAGAGTGAATGATCATGCATGAAAATAGTGAGTGCAATATTTAGAAATGGGAAAACAAGCATGTGCGTGAAGTGAATCGCCACAACAACGAACGTCAGTGCAAAAATAGTGTCCTTCATGTGACAACAGTGAGATGCAATGAAAAACTTGAAACAATGCCTCTACAAGATAGAATGCATTAAAACAACACAAAGCATTAAACAAAACCAATAAAATAACATTCACACAAAGAAAAATACAAAAAGTGACAAAAAAGCAGCAAAAGACATGAAAAGCAAACTTACCCAAGAAAAGTTGAGTTGAATGTGTCGAATGCTCCTAGATGCGATGTAGGATGTCAGATCTCCAAGAACGATGCGAGGAATGATCTCTAAAGCATTGAATAAATAAGTTTTGTTAATATTGAGGCTGATGATGCACATGCCACAAAAATAGGAAAATGTGACACTTGGCGGGAGGTTTCTAAAATGGATTTTGCATATGATGTCCAACTACTAAAAATGGATCCCTAAAATCTAGGGATGCTTTTTTATTTTTTCCTTTTTGTGAAAAAGTAGCGTTTGCGTGCAAATCAAAATTTCTTAGTCCTAGAGGGGACTGGTCAACCTAGGAGCACATGTAATAGTTTACAAGCCTAGGAATGACATTTGCATAGTTTTTGGGTTGAGCAAGTTTGGTTGTCCCTATGCATTATGCAAGTTCTGGATCGAAGCCCTGGATGTCAGTGAGAATTGCACAAGTTAAAAGTATCTTTCATAGAATGTTTTATTCTAAAAAACTAATTTTGATTTGTTGTAATGATGTATAGTAATAAGTGGAAAAGAGTGCAATGATGTCATAACCCTCTTCCAAATCTCTTGGTGAAGGAGATCAGATTTGGGTTCACTTGGGAGATTGTAACAACCTCCTCCCATATTTACCCACTTTCACTGGTTTACCTGGGGTAAACATGAGACGAGGGTCACTATGATAAGACTAAACCTCCTATATGACCTTAAGGAAATGGAGTCGATAAATTAATACTCTACTAACTTCCCTTAGGTGTTACATGACCTCCAAAAGCTACCCAACCCCTATAGGTGTCCCACCCCTAATCTAGCTCTCATTTTCACTAACTAAGATCCTTAATTGCTCCCTTGACAAGGCCTCTAAGTGATTGCAAGCCTCCAGTCATTACCATAGGCATGCTTCCCAACAACTTTAGACTTTTCCAGTCAGTTTTGTACCAGTGACCCCAAATTCTAAGCCACTTTTCAGGGCTAGGAATAAGGTCACTGCCCAGAATACTATGAAACTTTTAGAACTGTTAAATAGCATAGAAACAAAAGTTCTAATCCAAAAAATTGAACAAGGAATTGAATTGACACCTCTCAACTAGGACATGGATTTCGTCAAACACATGGTGAACATGAGATCTATAGGTCATAAATGTATATCTAAACACAGGGATCTTAAAATTATCTTAGGTTTACCAAGAAGGACTAATTCCCTTCACAATAGCTGCAATAAAATATATTAGGTCACGCATTCATTAACCATTCATTTATCAATCAAACATGATAAGAGCCATAACTTGAATCTGCCATAAAACCATGCTTATAACCAACATATAACTAGATAAATAACACTAATAGAAAAAACATTAAAGTTAAATAATAAAAAGTAAATTTACTCATGAAATACAAGAGGAACTTAGCTCTTATTGACATATGAAAAGTCCAACCAAGTTAGGGACTTCCACGTATCACCCGACCATAGATTGGGTTGAACCAACTATTTCTTTCAACCAATGATCCCCGTGTCATATTCCAAGCATGAATGTGGGATCTCGTGGGATAAACCAATCCATAAACAAACAAGGGAATCTAGAGTTTAAACCACTTAATCTAGTCCTAAGATCACAAAATGAAATCGATCTTAGACACCTCATAATTCCTTCACTATCCCTTGAGGAAGTTTCCAGTCCCCACCCACCATTGAGGGCTTCCTAGAGAAAACCATCTCAACTCGCAACCCTTGGGATTTTCCCGAGACCACCTCACCTAGATCCAGAACCTTCCGACAATCTAAATCTCAGCCAAGAAAGGATCCCATCACACCATGGCTATCTGGAAATGGAAAGGCAAGGCTAAAAACACTGTCAAAGCCTAGTAAAATCCATGTCACTGAAAACAAAGAAACCAAAATACACACATGCATATGCCATGCATGCCAAAAAAAGCTAGGAAATCATACATGCAAGTATTACTGCTAAAGATGCCTAATCCAACCTTTCCTTTCTTGATCTTTACTTCCATTCCCTTCCTTGTCCTTCATTTTCTTTCCTTGTCCTTCCTTTTCTTGCTTTCTTTCCTTCTCCTCTTGGTTCTCTTCTCCTCTCTAAGATTACCTCCAAAACTGAACTCACAGGATGAAGTCAACTAATCCTTAAAAGCATTTTTATCATTGAGGCCTCTAATTTCTTCATTTTCCTTTATTTTCCTTTGAATTTCCTCCTCATACAACCTGTGACTTTTCATCTTCCCTTTCTCCTATTTTCCTTTATTTTCATAAATAAAATTCCAGTAATACCTTTTTTCCTTTCAAAGCCTTTGCATTTCCTTTCCAATTTCCTTGTCCATAATAAACTTAAATGAGCACCCAATAGAATATTTTTCCCAGCATTAAACATGGAATACATGTCCCATAACCTTGGTCTTATTTTTCCTTTATTATCTTTTATTACATGAAATTTTAACTTGGGGTTGTTATAGATCCATACTCCCTAGTAGAACAATGTCCTCAGTGTTCTATGATACCTACAACCAACAAAATTGCTGAAAGGCATAACATACTACCCGTGGTGCTTTATAGTTTAGCTCGTTGTAGTATTCACAATGAACATCTTGCTCAAATGTAATAGACCTGGTTAAAAATCCATGTAAAAATATATAAGACCCCAGTGATGGGACACGTATTCCAAGATGAATGGTGGGGGGGAAATCCTAGTGGGTGTTCATTCAATTTATTATGGCTAAGGAAAATGAAAAGGCAATGGAAAAGGTTTTGGAAAGACAAAATGGCATTTTGGAACATTTATTTATGAAAATAATGGAAATTAGGAGAAAAGGGATGTGAAAGATCGGAGGTTGCATGAGGAGGAACATAATGGAAAATGAAGAAAATAAAGTCCTCATTAATAAAAAAGCTTCTAAACATCAATGGGTAGGCTTAGTCAGTGTAAGCTTGGTTAGTTCAGTTTTGGAGGAACTCTCTCCCTATTCTCTCCCTCATACTCTTAGATACATAGAGTTTTCTTGGAGCACTCTTGAGAGTGTGACATACTTGGAGTTTTGGAGCAAGAAGGAAAAGGAAAAGAAGGGAAGTGTAAGAGGACATCGGGATCAACAACTACAATAGGTTTTTCTTGCAGGTACCAAGTTGCATGTATGTTTTTCTCACTAGTTTTGGCATGCATGGAACATGCAAGTAGTTTCTTGGTTATGATTTATCATTGGCATGGATTATTTCCTAGATTGACAGTGGATTTTTCTAGCCTTAACATTTCAAAAATAACCATTGTGATTGTGGATTTATTTCCTTTTTTTGTTTTGGTTGGTTATCATGTTCCCTTTAGCTTGGGTTGCATTATTAGTTCCTGGAGCCCTGGTTGGACAAACGCTCTGGAAGCCCTGTAACAACTTGGGTTGAGTTACTAGTGCTAGAAGCCTTGGTTGGATAAATGCTATGGAGGCCCTATAATAGCTTCAATTGATTTACTAGTCCTGGAAGCCTTGGTTGGAAAAATGCTTTGTAATCCCTTGGTGGGTTGAGTTACTAGTCTTAGAAGCCTTGGTTGGACAAATGCTTTGGAATCCTAGCAGCAGTTGTGGGTTGAGTTACTAATCTTGGAAGACGATTTGGAACAAACGCTCTAGAGCCCTAGAAGGCTTGGATAGAGACCAATTCAATTATGGTTTTGTGATGTTTGACCATGAGGTGGAATCATTGCTTCATGGACTGAATTGGTTGGCCTCTAGAAGGACTAGATGATTTCAGATTGATGTGTTCTATGAGATCCCACATCCATGCTTGGAATATGGCATGAGGGTGAATGGATGAAGAGCGATTTGACTCAGCCATTCCATGGTCAGGTGGAATGTGGTAGTCCCATCCAAAGTTTGCATTTTGCATCATTAATATGAGGTTATTTATCCTTGTACTTCTATGAGTATTATACTAGTTTATATGTGGATCATATGGTTGTGATTTCCTTAGTATTTCAGTTGCTATTATGTTGGTTATGTATATGCATTATGACAGTGGCTAAGTATGGATCTCATCATGTTTCTACTTGTAAATGAATGAACAATGTGTCAATGGCCTAATGGATGAAACTGCAACCAATGTGATAAGGAAACAATTCTTCATAGCAAATCTCAAATACGTATGAGGCCTATATGCTCAGATTTGTTGTTTACACCTGTGGATTGCATTCATGCCAAGTGTTTAACAGAATGTTAGTCCTAGTTGGGGATGGCCAGGCCTAGACTTGGAGTTATTTTTTGGTTTATTAGTCTTGTCATCATGTGTTTAATGGATTCTGGAAGT
Source organism: Pinus taeda (assembly GCA_000404065.3). Taxonomy (NCBI): domain Eukaryota; kingdom Viridiplantae; phylum Streptophyta; class Pinopsida; order Pinales; family Pinaceae; genus Pinus; species Pinus taeda. Next base: position 16,047 of record APFE030932910.1, on the reverse strand, counting down.
TAAAACAAGTCTTGGGTAGCAGCCTGCTGGAAATAGTCCTTAGACGCATGCATGTAGGCTTGTTGGAGCGCCCATAGATCTATAGACATTGGCATGACCATAGCATGGGAGCGTCCAAAGGTTAAATACAGTAGGACGCAGGAGGTGGTAAGCAGAAATGTTGGGATTGTTCTTAGGAGTCTTATTGCTAATGTTGAAGGTCTATATGGTGTGTTTCAGTTGATTCCACTTCCTTAACATGACTTAGGAGGTCGAATCATATTATAGTAACTTCTTGTCACATGTTTACCTTGGTTGGCCAGTTACTTGGGTAGATGTGGGAGGATGGTGTTATAGAGTGGTATGAGAGCATGGTTCACGCATCAGACTGGATGGGCTATGTGTTGTTCATCCATTCATGTGTTGTTGTGGGGTGTGTCACCATGAGTGTATGAGTGTATATGAATTTTTATGCATGTCAGTGTCTATATACATGCATTGTCACGGTTATGGTTATGCATGTATGGTAGGTTAGACATGCATTGTGAGGTCATTGTATGAAATTAGGTCATCATGACGATATTGGTATATTATGATGCTAATGTGTTGGTTGAGATAGAGTAGGAGATGAAAATCATTAATGTGAAGTTGCAACATTGGACCTCGAGGCAAGAGCATATCGTCATATAAGTTTGGATGTTGGGCATGCAAGTATGTTAGTTAATGGATTGTTATATGCATTAGGGTTATATATGTTAGGTTTATGTACATGTCTATTGATGTTATGGTTATATACATGATATATGCTAGTTGATTAGTATAGTCATATGCACGTGTTAGATAGTCATGAATGATAGTAACCTGTGGTTGTATGCATTGTTGTTGGTTGTTTTATGTTAGTTTACTTGATGATTATGCTATATGTCATTGGTTAATATGTTATATGTTAACTTCTAGTTACCTCGTTGATTATGTTATATGTTGTTGGTTAGCATGTTATATTTTAACTTATTGTTGTTATGTGTTAGTTAATTTGATGATTATGGTTATAGCATTAATATCTTGATGTTATATGTATCACACTAACTAGGGTTGGTCTATGGAAATGGCTAGGGTTATGACATTCAGGTATGATTTAATTTGTTGTGATATTATTTCATACTAGTCTAGACTTATTATGCAAATGTGATTATTATGTATCAATGAAATTTGTTTATGAGATTGTGATGTGAACATGTTAGAAAGTTACTGTCATGGAAATCATGACCTTAACTATGGTTCAGTTGATATGTTGTGAAGTTATATCATGCTAACCTAGATTGATTGTGTAAACAAGATGGCCTCCCCTGAGATATATTAAGGTATGAGCTTGCTTATGTCATCTACTTTATGCTTGAATGTTTCATTGTGTCATTTATTTGGTGTTTGAGTATTTGGTGTCTATTATGTCATATATCTATTGTGAATGTTTGATCAATTGCATAATACGAGTATCTGTTCAAATGATTTTGTTTTAAGATGATTGTACTAACACATATGTGTTGAGATAGTTGATATGTACTCGAGTGTAGTAGTTGATAGTTGTAGTATTATGTCTAATGCGTATGAGTTGACTATGGATTATGACATGATTTTTAGTCTTGGTAATGGTGGATTTCAAATTGATATATATGATTTTCTTGATATTTGGAACATGTGGCTGAGATGTGTAAACAATTGAAGTAAACATGTTGGTATTAGCATGACAAGGTAAAAATTGATGTGTTTATATAACTAATAATTGAGTGATGTGATAGCATATAGTAAGACTCAATTGTAACAATGTAAAGAGGTAAATGAAAGGAATTGAGTAAGAATTCCTTTGGCTATGTTGGAAAACCTAATTCCAAACGAATGAGTGCTTTTCATATAGGAAATCTTCTTAACCTTAATCGTATCTGAAATTATGTGGATATGTGCTAGATTCATGAGCATGTACTTGGTAGGTATATTAACTAGTATCTAGTTATAGGTGGATATGTCAAGGGAACTGGGGTCCCTTGAGAGATGGCATGGATGTGTTATGTTGCAAGCAACGTGCTTGGCACAACAAGGTAAGATAACTGGTATATTGTGATTTTTGTTCATGCAATAATAGTTACGTGTTTATGGAAGTATGATGCAGGGGATTGCATGGAAAGAGGCTGCCATGAAATTGAAGGTGGCTCAGGTTGAGATTTTCCTTGGAAGCACTGGGAACCATGGGGATTAAGTCATGGTGTTTGTTGTTAGTATTGTGCTTTTGGTGTTTTGTGATTTGTTGGTTTGATTGTGAATTTTTTATGTCTGGCACAAGGCCTTGCCACTTTGTTGTGGTGTCATGTTGTCATTGGTTTTCATGGTCTTATTCTTGTTTGTTTTTGGTGCTTGCCTTTTAAGTTTTGAATCTTGGGAATTGGTTGGGAAAGAGGAAAGTTAATGGGGCTTGAGGAGAGCAGTGTGCTACCCGACAGGTAAGGTAAGACCTGGATGAAGCTCGGTGCATGTATAAGGACAATTAAAGGCAAGAGTATAACAACCTGTTAGACTGGTTGAGTCCATTGGTGTAAATGGATGATGGTAGGACAATCATGGGAAATGTAATCAAGAGAGGTAAGGTGAATGGATTTGAAGCATCATATGCCTTGGCTATGTTGGTAACTATTGTTCTCGATGATGCACATGTGTTGCATGCATAAAAGGAGTTCTCTTAACCTTGGCCTTATGATATCTAGTAATTATGTTGTGATCATGATTATGTTGATGTATATATGTGTATACATGTATGTATGTATGTATTTCATGTCTAACAGGGTCATCATGGATCATGATTATTAATGTTAATATTTATATGTATATATATGTACATATGTATGTTGTTGTCTGACAGAAGGTTTAATGCTAATATTTATATGTATATGTATGTATGTATGTATGTTGTTATCTGATAGGGTTGTTAGGAATCATTCTTGTGGAGGAATGATTTCTTATGAAGGCTAATGGCATGACGAGGTCCCTAGTAATATAGGGAATCAAGTGGGAAGAGTAGTCATGCCAAATATATGACGTCAATATCATGTGGATATGAATTGATATTGTATGCTTGTATTATGCCTATGTTTATGTTATGATAGGTAACACTGAAGGATACATCAGCAGAATGAAAAAATACATGATTCGTGACATGCTAGGATAGGCATGGATGATAGAGAGACAATAAAAGTAAGATTGCTTGGTAGAGACAATGTGGTTTAGATGTGTGGTACTAATTTTGTGCATATGTTGTATATGTTGTACATGTTGCATCTGTGATGTTGTGTGCATGCGGTGTAGTGTATATATAGTGTGTGTACATGTTGTTTATGCAATGTTACATACAAGATGGTATAGATAGTGTTGTATGAATGTATATGCAGCGTTGGGTATAGATGGTGCTATGTACATGTTGGATATGTAGTTTTGTGTACATATTGTACTATGCACATGATGGATATGTGGTGTTGTTTGTATATGGTGTTGTGGATATGTTGGATATGCAGTTTTGTGTATATAGGGTGTTAAGTACATGTTGTATATGTAGTGATATGTACATATGGTGTTGTGTGCATGATTGTACAAGTGGTGCCGTAGCATGTGGTTTCGTGTACATGGTGTACATACGGTGTTGTGTGCAGGTGGTGTTGTGCAGGTGGTGCCATGTACATGTGATGTTGTGTACACGTTGTGTAGGTGGTGTTGTGTATAGGTGGTACTGTGTACATGTTGTACATATGATATTGGTGTACATGTGGTATTATGTGAATGTCATACATGTTGTGTTGTGTACATGTGGTACTATGTATGTGCATTATGTAGTTGTCGTATCATGACATTTGTACTCGTTGTGTTATACTCTATGTAGTATATGTATTGTGTTGTGTTGTACACCATGTGTAGGTACATGTATTGTGTGATGTTGTACATCAGGTATAGATGTATTGTATTATGTTGTACGTTAGGTGTAGGTACATGTATTTTGTGGCATTATACATTGGGTATAGATGGACGTATTATGTTGTACATCAAGTGTAGGTGTATGTATGTGTTGTGTTGTGTGGTACCCTAGGTGTAGGTGTATGTGTGGTATGTCAAGTGTAGGTGCATGTATTTCATGGTGTTGTATGTTGTGTGTGGTTGTATGTGTTTGATGCAGACTATGTATATGTGCACATGGTGTAGGATAAGGCATTGGGTGTTTGTCATGTGTGGCAATTGATACAGAGTGTGTACGGAATAAGGATAAAGATAGAAGCTAAGGATTAATTAAAGGATAAGCATCAACATTTTATTTCAGTTTTATTATGCATGTGATTTATGATTATGATATGTGATGATCATATGTGATCTAATGTTTTGGTTTAATATGGTTACATGTTATTTTTTATGTTGATATATGATGGTTGTGTTTTGAGCTAACCTAACGTAATATGTTTATACATGATGATTTGGTCAAAGAGGCTATTTTGACTTGTTGTGACAAGAAGCGAACATAATTGCAAATGTACTTTATTGACGAGCCACCAATTAAGTATGATTTGAATTTATTTTAAATGTAATGGAAGTTATGTGCTTGGTACAGGAAGCATGAATATGCTTGATTGGGTGGTTGATAGTAGCAACAACAAAAGAAATTGGAACAGGCAGTAATATGTTGGTAAAGTATTCAGGAGCAGGGCCATTGTGGGATACTGGTACCCAATAGTGTCCATTGATTTCCATGGGCATGTTATGACCAGTATGATGGTTTGAGGTAGGGATATCCCTGGGCTTTTGTATCTTTTTATGTAAGGAATCCTTGGCATGGGATGGACTACCTGAGATGGGGGTGCTAGCAGAACTTGGAAGGTGAGTGACTACAAAGAAGGGGGTGATCGTATTTCCTAAGGGACTGTGTAGCAGAGAAGGGAAGACCGAGGATGGATTTTTTTTGTTATTAGCATTGCTAGATGGAATCAAATGCACATTGGGAGTGCACCCTAGAACAATGATCCAGTAACTGTTCCCTGAGAGGACAAGTGGCGCAGGATTGTGACACTGAACATTGGATTCAACTTTGACTTTGAAAATGGATTCTGGAGTTCCTGGGAAGCAGTTGAATCCTAGTATTACTTTGAGGGTGGAGGTGTGAGTCTCTGGATTCCCTTATTGCAGATGTAGGCATCGTATCACTTTATTTGATGGTTGAGAAAATGTGCATATGTGTATATGTGTATTATTGTAAATATTGTATCAAGCTATATTTATAAAGCTCCATAGGAAATATGATTATTTACTGGGTTAAGAAAATATGTATGTGTGTATATATTGTTATTATTGTAAATACCGTAGTGAGTTGTGTTATAAATATCCAGTAAACAGTATGATTTTCATGTTTTAGCAGATGGTCATTATAAATACCGTAACGAGTTGTGTTATAAAGCTCCATGGGCAGTATGTTTTTTTTGTTTCATCAATTTTGTTGGTTATAGGTGTTATTAAACACCGAGGACAATGTTCCCCCAATGAGGAGGGTTATGTAACAACCCTGGTTTAAATCCACGTAAAAATATATAAGACCACAGTGATGGGACATGTATTCCAAGATGAATGGTAGGGAAAAACATCCTAGTTGGTGTTCATTCGGTTTGTTATGGCTAAGGAAAATGGCAAAGGATTTGGAAGAAAAAATGGCATTTTGGCACATTTATTTATGAAAATATTGGAAATTAGGAGAAAAGGGAGGTGAAAGGTCATAGGTTGAATGTAAGGAAAAAAAGGAAGGAGAATAGTGGAAAATGAAGAAAGTAGAGGCCTCATTAATAAAAAGGCTTCTGAGGATCAGTGGGTAGGCTTGGTCAGTTCAGTTATGGAGGAGCTCTCCCCCTATTCTCTCCCTCATACTCTTGGATACTTAGAGTTTTCTTGGAGCACTCTTGGAGAGTGTGGCATACTTGGAGTTTTGGAGCAAGAAGGCAAAGGAAGAGCAAGAAAGTGCAAGAGGACATCAGGATCAACAACAATTGTGGGTTTTTTTTGCAGGTACCAAGTTGCATGTGTGTTTTCCTCACTAGTTTTTGCATGCATGACACATGCATGTGGTTTCTTGGTTACGATATTTCATTGGCATGGAGGATTACTTGGATTTATAGTGGATTTGTCTAGCCTTTCCTTTTCCTGGATAGCCACAATGATTGTGGATTTATTTCCTTGTTTTGTTTTGCTTGGTTCTCATGTTTCCTTTAGCCTGGGTTGAGTTATTAGTTCTTCAAGCCTTGGTTAGACAAATGCTCATGAAGCTTTGTAAAAACCTGGGTTGAGTTACTAGTCCTAGAATCCTTAGGTGGACAAATGCTCTAGACGCCTTGTAACAACTTGGGTTGAGTTACTAGTCTTGGAATCCTTGGTTAGACAAACGCTTTGAAAGACCTTGGTGGGTTGAGTTACTAGTCCTGGAATCCTTGGTTGGCAAACACTCTGGAAGCCCGATGAAAGCTATGGGTTGAGTTACTAGTCCTGGAAGCCTTAGTTGGACAAATGATCAGGAAGCCCAATGATAGATGTGGGTTGAGTTACTAATTCTAGAAGGCGGGTTGGAAAAAATGCTTTAGAGCCCTAGAAGTCTTAGGTAGAAACCAATTTGATGATGGTTTTGTGATGTTTGACTATGATGTGGAATCACTGTTTGATGGGTTGAGGTGGTTGGCCTCTGGAAGCCCTATAACATTTCATATTGTTTTGTTATATGAGATCCCACATTCATGCTTGGAATATGGCATCGGGGTGAATGGATGAAGAGAGATTTGGATCAACCATTCTATGGTTGGGTGAAACATGTTAGTCTCATCTTGAGTTTGGATTTTTCATCATCAATATGAGGTTATTTCTCCTTGTATTTCTATGAGTATTATACTAGTTTATATGTGGATCATATGGTTGTGATTTCCTTGGTATTTTTGCTGCTATTAATTTGCTTATGTATATCTGTTATGACAGTGGATATGTATGCTTCTCATCATGTTTCTGTTTATAAATGAATGAAAAATATGTCATTGACCTAATGGATGGAACTGCAAGTAATGTGATAAGGAAAAAATGCTTCATAACGAATCTTAGATAGGTGTGAGGTGCCTATTATTAGATCTGTTGTTTATACCTACGATTTCATTGATGCCAAGTGTTTGAAAGAATGCCAGTCTCAGTTGTTGATGGTTGGGCCTAGCCCTGGAGTTAGTTTTTCGTTTATAGTCTTGTCATCATGTGTTTAATGGATTCCAAAAGTTACATCAGGTTCTAGGCAATGGCCAGAATTCTAGGCTTGCAATGTGTCTTAAATCCCATGGACTCTGGCACAGGTTTGCTGGGAATAGTCCCTAGACACAAGAATTTAGGCTTGTGGGGGCATCCAAAGATCTTTGTCCATTGGCATGCCCATAGCATGGGAGTGTCCAGAGGTTAATTAGTCTAAAATCTCAGTAGGACTCAGGGGCTGGTTAGCAGAAAGTTTGGGATGGTTCTTAGGAGTCCTATTGTTGATGTTGAAGGTTTGTATGGCGTGTTTCCATCGATTCCACTTCCTTAAATTTACTTAGGAGGTCAAATCATATCATAGTAGCTACTCATCACATGTTTACCCCGTTGGTCAGTTACATGGGTAGATGTGGGAGGAGGGTGTTACATCAAAAGGAAAACCATCAGGACAAACATGACACCCATATCGCTTATTGGACATTTATAACATAACTCATTATGATATTTATAATAATAACAACGTATACACTTATACACATTTAATTCAACCACCAAATAATTATATTGTCTATGGAGTTTTATAAATCCATATTGACACAATATTTACAATGATATACACATATAGTCATATGCACATTTTCTCAACCAAAAAATAAAAGGATATGATGCCTCTATTAGCAACAATGGAATCCAAAGGCTCATACCTCCACCCTCAAATGTAATACCAAGATTCATCTCCTTCCAAGGAAGTCCAAAATCCACTTCCAAAGTCAAACTTACAGCCAATGTCCAATACTACAATCTGTGCACTACCTGTTCTCAGTGAACAATTAGGATCTCATTGTTATAGGAAACACTCCAATGTGCATATGATTCCATATGAAAATGATAATGACCAAAATAAATCCATTTCCTAGCCTTCCCTTCTCTACTATGCAATCCTTCAAGAAATCTGGTCACCCCCTTACATGTAGTCACACACCTTCCAAGTTTTGCGGGCATTCCCTTCTCTTCTACATAGTCCCTCAAGCGATCACTCCCTTGGAAAGGTTCCCTCACCTTATAAGTTCCAAAAAAAAGACATATCCCTTCCTCAAGACCATCATATCATCCATAACATGCTCATGGTAATCAATGAACACTTTGGTACTAGTGTCTCGTAATGGACTCACTCGTGAATGATTTATGACATACTGTAGCCTATTTCGATTCCTTTTGCCACTATTGCTAATCCTTGCTGTCAATTTCAACCACCCAACATCAGAATTTCCATGCTTTCTTGTACCAAGCACATAATTTCCATTAGACTAAAAGGAATTGAAACTAATTCAAATCATACCTCATTGGTGGCCCATCAATAAGGTACACTTCCAATTTCATTTACTTCCTGTCACAACAAGTCAAATCAAATCTTTAATCAATTCATCATGTATAAACATATCACATCAACTTAGCTTGAATGCAACCATCATAAATGAAATCATAGATAACATGCATAGTTAAAAACTGAAATAAAATATCAATACTTACTTTTCAAATGGTTCTTTGCTTCCACCTTTAGTATTTGTCCTTTATGTAGACACATTGAATTGGTGTCCAACCCATGAAAGCCCCTAGTTCCTTCTCTTTAGAAACAAGGGAATTTGAAGACTAAAATCCCTCCTCCCTTAATATCAACAACAAGGGTATCCCGAGACTAAACCACCTCACCCCTTAATAGTAACAAGGGTATCTCGAGACTAAATTTCCTCAACCCTCAATATCAACAACAAGGGAACTAGAGACTAAACCTCCTCAACCCTTAATATCAATCACAAGGGCATCTAGAGACTAAGCCACCTCAACCCTCAATAGAAACAACAAGGGCCTAGGTAATCACATACCTACTTGTCCCATCACACTACACAACACATACACATATATAGTGTACAACACAAAAAATACATGAACACTCGGTGTACAACGCCAGACATACACCTACACTTGGTGTACCACATGGCACACACCTACACCCGGTGTACAACATAACACATATATATACACACTCTATAATACCATGAATTCACGTCGCAATACAACCACTACACAATATCCGTAACACAGTACCAAATATACACAACACAACATTTACAACGTGTACACAATACCATATATACACAACACCACCTGGAAAACATGTATACAACACCACATGCACAACATGTACACAACACCCCATGTACACAACACCACATGCACAATGTGTACACAACAACACATGCACACAACACCACATGCAAAAAGCACCACATGTACTATGTACACAACACCATATATGAAACATGCAGACCACACCATATGTACACAACGCCACATATGCAACATGCACATTGTACCGCATGTATGCAACATGATAGGTAAACATGTACAATTTATACATAAGAATAGTACCACACATCAATATTTTACACTATTTCATCCAAGAAACCTTGCTTCGAGTGTCTCTCCACCATCTATGCTTATCCTAGCATGCAATGGATCACACTGCTCTCATTCTACTGATGTATCCCTCAATGTTACCTATCCATAAAATAAACATAGGCATAATACAAACACATAATATCAAATCATATCCACATGATACTAACCTCATATATCTTTCAAGGCTACTCTTCCCACTTGATACCAGGAGCCTTGTCATGCCCTTCACCTGCATAAGAAATCATTATTCCATAACAACGATCCCTGATGACCTGTCAGACAATATCATGCATACTTACATACATACGTACATACATACATATAAACATTAGCATAAAACAATCATGATCCTTGATGACCCTGTATACATACATACATGTATACATATAGATACACTGATCACAACATAATTACCAAATATCCTAAGGTCTAAGTCAAGAGAACTTCCTTTATCTGTGCACAACATGGACAACATTGAGAACACTAGTTCCCAACATAGGCAAGGCATTTGACTCCTCAGATCCACTTACTTTACCTTTCATAATTACCTTTCTCATGATTTTCCTACCACCATCGATTTACCTCAATGGACCCAACCAATCCAACTAGTTTTCATACTCTTGCATTTACCTATCCTTATACATGCACCGAGCTTCATCCGGGACTTACATTACCAATCAGGTTTCATTTAGATCTCCGTGAGCTCCATTAACTCCCTCCTTCCAACCAATTCCAAATACCCTCAAAACACAAAAGGCAAGGACAAGAAACAAACAAGAAGAAAATCATGAAAACCCAATAACAATGTGACACGACAACAAAGTGGCATGGCCATGCACCATATATAAACAAAACCACAAACCAAGCACAACCAAATCACAAAGACCAAAAGAAAAAAACTTGCAACCAACACAATGACTCAACCCCGATGGGTTCCTAATACTTCCAGAGGAAATCTCAATCTGAGCCTTCTTCAAGATTTCATGGTAGTCTCTTTTACCATACAACTTCCCTGCAACACACTATCATAAACATATGAGTGTCAATGCATAAAGAAATATACAATATACTGGTTATCTTACCTTGTTGTGCGAAACACATTGCCTTGTAATTGAACATGTACCTATATCATCTCTCAAATGACTCTAATTCCTTGACAATTCCATTTATAACTAGAAACCAGCTGTGGTTCTTGTCAAATAAATGTTCATGAATCTAACCCATATCCACATAATGTCAAACAAAATCAAGGTTAAGAAGACTTATTGTATTTATGCAAAGCACTCATTAATTTGGAATTCCAGTTTCCAAACATAGCAAAGGAATTCTCACCCAATTCCTTTCTTTTACCTTTTTTTTACTTGCTGCAATTGAGTATCATTATGTGCTATCACATCACCTTGTTGTTAGTTACATAAGAAAATCAACTATTACATTATCATGTTAATACCAAGTATGTTTCCCTAAAACTATTCACACTTGTCAGCCACATGTTACAAATATCAAGACATCATGTCTACTAATTTGAAATTAGCCTTTACTATGACTAAAATCCATGTCATAATAAGCTCAAAGTCACAAATCATAATACTATAGCTAGCACCCACTTGTATTCAAGTACATATCAGCTGTCTCGACACATATTGTGTTAGTACAACCATCTTAAAACAAGATCATTCCTTCAAGAAATCTAATAGACACATACTCATATCATCAAATTATTCGAACATTCAAACAACCTGTAAACATACCATGTTAGCTAAACCAAATAGACAACATAATCTAACACATACCTCAATGTATCTTGGTGGAGGCTATCACATTTGAACAAGTAAGTCCAGATAAGCACGATACATAATAATATAAAGAAATAACTATCATACAATCACAGTAATGACAATAATCCTCATTCATATGACCATAATAACAATAACATGATTCCCATGCAAGTGACTGCAATGCATATAACAACAAGTTTCTACCTTTCATGACTCTTTGATGCATGTGCACGTGACCACACTAATCAACTAACATATGTCATGCATGTAACGACAACAATAATACAATGACAATAATGTACATAACCATAATGTATGTAACAACCATTAGCCAACATACCTGTATACCCAAGATACAAACTTGTATGACGATATAGTCTTATCCTAAGATATAATGCTGCAATCTCACTCTAATGATTTGCATCTCCTGCATTATCTTGGAAACGGTGTTAGCCTCATAGAATACCCACAACATCATAATTATATTTAGTACATATAACAACCTTAACCATAACAATGGATGCATAACAACATGCATCTACCCATCTGGTCCAAGTGTTGAACTTAGCTCTGATACCACCCTGTAACTACCTCCTCCCACATTTACCTACTTTTATCAGTTTACTCAGGGTAAACATGAGCTAAGGGTCACTATGATAAGACTCAAACTCCTATATGACCTTAAGGAAATGGATTTGAAAACTTAAGACCTTACTGACTTCCCTCTGGTGTTACAAGACCTCCAGGGGCTACCAAACCCCTCCAAGTATCCCACCCCCAAGCTAACTATATTTTTCACTAGTTCTTCAATCAATTTAATATCTTAAATTGCTAACATAAATTATCAACCAGGGTTAGTAAAATTATGAAGTGTGGTGCACAATATGTTCTTAATTAACCTTGTTTCTTACTTCGGTGAGTATGTTTTTGTATTGCTTTAAGGGTTTTGTCTTTTATGCCTAATGATTTTAATTGATGTTAAGTGTCAATGATCAACTAAATATAATGGATGTTTAATATAAAAAATAATTTCTAAGAAGGAAGAAAAGGAAATGTACTTCAACTAACTTAATTTGCATAAAATGAAATAAAAAACTCGAATGGTTAGTCTAATCTATGCCGACATTGTGTCTATGAAAAGCATAGCATCATTATAGATACAATTGTATTAATTGATAAGATGAAAATAAAATCACATCCTATCAATCCTTGAAAACTCTTGATAAAAAATAAAAGTAATCCTATTCTATGAAATGAAAGCAAGCAATATAAAAATGACTACGATCTACTGCATGCTCAAATACTATTGTGAACATTAAATGTAGGAAGGTGTCGAAATCATGTTCTTGAAATGGCTTCAGAAATTGAGTATACATTATATGTGATATAAGAAAGCATCAAAGAAGCATGGAAAGGAAAACTTGTAGCTACTATGTGATCTAATGCCTCTTAGGCAACCCAAATTGGAAGAACTACCTTGTTGGACTTGTTGACCATGAGGTTACACAATAGCTGAAAGCTTAATCTAAAAAGCATGACAAAATCATAAGGAAAGAAACTAAATCACTATTTATTCTTAATGCCTCAAGCAACCAATATTGGAAAATAGTTTAATGCTAACTTCTTGAGAAGCTCTTTGGAAAACATAGGGTTAAACAATGAATGTAAAGTTGAATCTAAGAAAGAATTGTAAAGACATGTGAAAGAAAACTAAATCACTGTATTGTCTAATGCTTCAAGCAATCCAATTTTAGAAAATAGATAAAACACTACTTTCTTGAGATGCTCTTAGGAAATATAAAATTACATCGTGAGGTAAATCTACATTTGAAAAATAAAATAACATTTACAATGGAAAGCTAAATTATTTGCATTAATCAAAGTAAAACAAACTAATTAATCATACAAATTTACAATGGGATGCACATGGTTGATGGGGGCCCTTCCATTGTCCACAGGGAAAATTTTAAGGATGGAAAATTTTCTTGAACTTTAAAACATTGGCGAATCTCAGTAATCCCTAATATGAAAACTATAAAATGTTTATTGATATATTGGTAAAATTATTCAAATTTATAATCATTTTATATATAGTCTCTATATAACGTTGGCGATTTTTAAGGTAAAATAGTTTTATATTCTAAAATTTGGGCGAATCATCTTTTATAAAAATGGAAATTGGCGAATCTTTTTGTGGAAAAATAATGGAAAATTATCCCACTGGGCGAATATTAGCCCCTAAAATTTTCCATGCTCTTAGGCAAAAGAAAAAATTATGAAATCTCTATCGAATTGGGAACTTGTAAGGATCGGTGTTCTGGTCAAAGCCATCTTAATTTCTTCAAATGCTTGTTTGAATTCTACCGTCCATTTTATACTTGAATCATTTCTTAACATGTTATTGAGTAACCTAATTAATTATGCTAAATTAGATATGAATCTTCTCAAAAAGTTTATCTTTCCTAAGAAAGCTTGAATTTCCTTGATGCTTCTAGGATGAGGTATCTGCAATATTGCTTCTATTCTGGCGGGATCAATCTGAATGCTATCCTTTGAGATAATATGCCCTAAGATCTTACCTTCTTCAAGACCAACCAAAGACTTTTTAGGATTTAAAGAGATACCATATTTCCTACATTTGAGAAACACTTGTATGAGATGATCTAGATGCAACTTATCTGACTTTAAGTCATCGAGATATATGACAAGTCATCCAGATATATGACAAGAAAATCATGAATCTCTCTAGCAAATGCAATTTCCATTTCTCTTTTAAAAGTAGCTCCTGCGTTCTTAAGTCCAAAAGGAATTTTAATATACATAAATGTACCCCATGGTGTGGTAAAGGAAGTTTTTTCCTGATCATCAGGGTGAACTAGAATTTGGTTATACCCTGAAAATCCATCCAAAAGTGAAATCCTAGAGGCTCCCACTACCCTTTGCAAAATGTGATCCATCTTAGGTAAAGGGTAATTATCCTTTAAAGAAACTTTGTTTAGATTTCTCAGGTCTACACATAATCTAATTTCACCAGTTTTCTTCCTAGTAGGTACTGAATTAGATACCCACTCTAAAAATCTTATTGGTGCAATTATCCCTGCCTCATACATACGTTTAATCTCTTTCTCAATTAGTGGTAATAAGACAGGGTTGATTCTTCTAAGTTTTTGTTTGAAAGGTTTCTGGTCTCCCTTCAAAGGTATGGTATGCTGAATTATTGAGGCATTATATGCTTTCAAATCTTCATAATTCTAGGTGAAGACATCCTAGAATTCTCTCATGAGTTCAACATATTTTAACTTTTGTTCAGGGGGTAAGGACTTTCATAGTTTCACCATTTTAGGATTTTCTTCTGTTCCTAAGTTATACTCTTCAATGTCTGCTTTTAGTGGTTCCATCTTTGCTTTCTTAGGAATATCATTGGAGTCAAAAAGGTCCTCTAGAGGAGTTAATCCCTTAGGTAAGTCATTGTATTTTAGATCTATGACCTCTGTTTCCTCTCCATTTATCTCATCAAGGTCCATCTGTTTTAAGTCTTGAACTTCCTGTTTGGTGAAAGTTGTGGGATGAATCATTTGAATAGAACTGTCTTCTATAATGTTGGCATCTACTTCATCTATCTGTTTAGTGGCATCAATATCTATGTGACTATGAGAAAATTCACTATCTAAAGTCAGAAAGTTATTTATTTGCTCGTCATTGTCAAAAACTTGCCAGTTCTTTACATTTTCAGGGATGGTAGGCCTATGCTTAATTTCAGCAGTGAACTGGTGGTTGGGCTCGAATGGTAATTTACAAGTACTGGCAAACATGGCTAGACTATGAGCATGTAAGTTATGTTTCCTAGATACGACAACAAGCTGAGTTTAAGAAAAGTATTAAGAATCTCTGTCACTGTTCCCCTATAGTATCCTAATCTGGTATCTCTAGTAAGGTACTTTCCTTTAATCTGATTAATAATTAATTCCGAATCACCTATAACAGAAACTCTGATTGCTTCTAACCTTTTTACAATTTTAAGTCCTAGAAAAAGAACTTCATACTCTGCCATATTATCGGTGCATTTAACATTTAGCCTGTAGGTGTGGCCTTCAGCATGGTCATTTTCTAGGTTATGCACCCAAATTCCTACCCCTGCCCCTAATTTATTCACTGAACCATCAAAATCTAGGTGCCAGAGAATTTCATGGACATAATAAGTGTCAGGGGTAATGGGAATTTGTTTAGCTGGGGGTTTTAGTTCTTTGTTCTCATCAAGTTTATCTGTGTCATCTAATTAATCATTTGTATATGAGATTTCCTGGATTAGAACACTTGTTTCTCTTGTTTGAATTTCTTTTGGTTCTGTTGTTAACACTTGTTCATTATTGGCAGGATTGGTTTCGACATTATATAAAATAAATGAATCCATATCTGAGTGTATAGAGTAGATAGGGAAATTTTGTGGTTTCTCCTGGCTACTTACTACATATTGTAGGAATTTACAGGGTAAGTTCCTCAGACAGAACACCAAAAGGACACCGCTCACAAACAGATCACAAATCAA